>WSTJ01001683.1:0-11312 GCA_019623705.1 Ceratobasidium sp. 428 | reverse complement strand
ACGAGCGTTTCGCGTCGCTGAGCAGTCCAGCGCGCGTATCCGACTCCGCGCAACCAATACTCGAGTACTTCTTCGCGCAGCGCCCGTGTATCTTCGAGTTGGCGCCGGATCCCAGCGTTGAGCGAATTCAAAACGTTCCAGTCGCGGAACGACAGTTCGTGGAGGAGCACGGCAAGCAGTGAAGGCGTCGCCAAGTGCACAGCGAGCGGGTACACCTTGGGTGGCGGAGGCGAGCCAGGAGGCGTCGTCGATTCGGGTTCCATATCGTCCTCGCTCATGTCTTCGATCTCGTCCATGGTCGGCGCGTCGGCTTCGTTGTCGGTGAGCGCAGGCGTCGCGAGCACCGCCTCGGGGTTCTTTTGCATCCCGAGTCCGAGCCCCACGCCTGATTGGCTCGGTTCGTGGTCGTCGGAAGATAGCGGTGGAGAAAGCGGCATCCCACGACGCGGAGTCGTGTCTCCGTTTTCGTTGGCATTAGGATCAGGCGTGGCATCTGGCGTAAGCGGTGTCTTCTACCGTCCCAACCACTATCAGCCTCCTTCAAACCAATACAACAAACCGCGTACTCACAACTTTAGCAGCACTCTTGACAATCGTCGGCGGCGCACGCGCAAACGGATCCTCGGTCATCTCCAACCCAGCACCAGCGCTCATCCTGGCCTTGTCCACATCCACACTCTCCTCGCTACTCCTAAAGCTATTCGCACCGTCCAAGCGACGGGTCTTGACGAGCACATTGCGCTTCTTGCTATGCATCGACTCGTTATCGCTCGACTCGTGGACGCCCGACTCGGACGGGATGGTGATCGGAGACGAAGCACGAGCCGAGGCTGAGGAAGTAGGCGACATAGCCGCGCGCGAGGGCGTCGTGGGCGTCATGCGCGCAGTCATCATCGCCGAAGTGGGCGTCGAAGTTTCCGATGTGACCTGCAACCAAACGAATTAGTATCCTAGTTTACCCCCAGAATGCTTGTTAAGGTTTGACTTTTACCTTTGACGAAGCGAGTCGATCCCTGGGCGTCGAAGGTAGTCCAGACGGGGAAGGAGTTCGCCGGTTCGTATTGGTATTGATTGGAGCCAAAGTCGTTCCACTTCCTCCGAGCGCAAGTCGACTCGGTCCCGGAGCGGCACCGGTGTCAGAGGCGTACTCGGACTCAATCGGCATGGCCGTACCATACGACGAGGAAGACGTAGACGAGAGTGCACGAGCAAACGGTGCTGGATGCGATATGGTGTTCTGAACCAGGCTGGCCGGAAGCGGTCGACCCGAGACGGGAAACGGTAGCGCTCGAGCAGAGCTAGAAGAGGGCGCGTTGGAGCTGGGAGAGAGCGCGGTAGTCTGGGCTGGGCTAATGGGTAACGTAGCACGGGCTGGACTCGTCGAAGGTGCGGTATGGGCGGAACTCGTAGATAACGTAGAACGAGCGGGACTCGCAGAGAGGGTGGCTCGTGCAGAACTCGCGCCATTCGAAGTCGAGAGTGTATTATTCCCAGACGTAGCTGAGGCATTCCCAGACGTAGACGGAGCATTCGCAGCCACAGACGCATTCGCAGACACAGGCGTCCGACCAGGCGTAGAACCAGGAGTCAGCGTAGACGGGGTGCGTGTATATCCCGCGGTGGTATCGACCGACAACGTGCTCTTTTGCGCGGCTGGCGTAAACGGACTTGGTTTCGACGGGCTCTGTCTGCCTTCGAGTTTCGATGGACTTTGTCTTCCTTCAGTCTTGAATGGGCTCTGTCGCCCCTCGAGTTTCGCCGGACTCTGTCTCCCTTGCTCGAATTTAGACGGGATCTCGGGCTTGACAGGACTTTGCCTCCCATTAACATCCGCTCTAAATGGACTCTGTCTTCCGACGTCGACGGTACTTTTAACCGGACTCTGCCTCCCCTCCTTCGCGGGACTTTGCCGACCGTCCAAACTCTGACCCAGCGGGGGAGACACAACCTTTACACCTGAGCTCGTCGTCCGACCTCGGTTAAGCGGAGGCGCAGGTAGATCGTGAGTCGTGCGGGGTGCAGAAGCCGCGTCCGACGGCGCAGGGGGAGGGGGAGAAACGACCTTCCCGCTCAACGTTCGCACTCGGTCCCTCCCAAGCCCATTCTGAACAGGCGCGGGCGGGTCGACGGTAGTTCGCTTGAGCGGAGGTGCAGGTGGGTTGGCCTGAGCGAGCGATTGGAGCGGGGAAATCACCCGCGCAGAAATAGGCGAGGCGACTTGGGCTGAAATCGGTGAAGCGACCTGTACTGAAGTGGGCGAGGCAACCTGTACCGAAGTAGGTGACCCGACATGCGCTGAAATCGGAGAAACGACCTGGGCGGAAACCGGAGAGACAACCTGCGCCGAACTTGGCGACACGACCTGGACCGAAGAGGGAGACGCGACCTGCGGGTGATGGAATATCTGGCCGGGCTCGACGCTCACCACGCGTGGAGGCTCGACACCTACTAAACGCGCAGAATGGGGCTGAGGCTGCGACCTCAGCTGGTACGGATCGAAACCGGGGCCGGAGATCTGCATGGAGGTGGTAGGCGAGATGGGTCGCGCCGCGCCGTTTGGAATCATTCCTGCTCCTGTTCCGTTGGTGTTGGTCTGAGATGGAGGAGGTGGGTTTGATGTGGGTCCGTATGGGGGTGTAGGACCAGGTATATGAGCCGGCACAGGAACGGGTGCGCGAGCTGCAGCAGGAGCCGGAGCAGAGGCAGGAGTCGGAGAAGGACCAGGCGCAACACCTCCCCACGTCCCAGGCCCACCGCTAATACGCCCATTACTCAACCCGCGCGCAGCATCGTCGACGCTAACTCTCCTAGGCGCAGGACCAGGATAAGGAACGCGCGACACGGGCGGATTACTCGGTGCTCGTTTCTTTTGTTGCTGCTGTTGTTGATGTCCACCGGGTTGAGGAGGTTGTGCGCCAGGTGGAAGAGGCGGGAGACCCATGCTAAGTTGATTCTGAGTTTGAGAACCGCCGGTATAGAAATTGCTCCCCCCTCCGTGTCCATCATCGCTCTGACCAGACCGCCAAGCATAGGCTGAAGGTGTACCAGCTACAGGCGGCGGGCCTCGTTCACGTTTAGCACTAGCACCATTGGACTGAGCGCTCGGATAGACAGGCCGAACCTGAGTCTGAGTCTGGCCATGGCCCGACTGGGAATGGGAAAAGATCGAATGACCGTCGTCGCTCGTCCCATCAAATGAGGGGCGGTAGTTTTGAGATACGGGCGGTGGACGTGAAGCAGACGCCGAGTTGGAGACTGAGCGCGAGGGAGGGACTGATGGCGCTGGTGTAGACGCCGGTGGGGCACGCGACGTTGGACTTGAGCGGGTGCTCGATGACACAGGCGGGGGAAGGGCAGTCGACGAACGCGATGGTGTCGAGGCTGGCTGTGGTTTCGCTTTAGTTGGTGGAGTAGGAGGTTCGACTTGTATAGCCTGTAGCAATCATTAGCTCTGTCGTCTAATAATATAAATTGCAACTCACACTAGAGGGCGCGCGTCGAAGCACACTCTGCATCTTGGACGCCATAAACGGGTCGGCTGCAATGACCGCGTCCATTGACAGTCGGCGCGACTTTCGGTCCGGCGTCCCGGCCACTGGCGGCGACGACGGACTCGAGACCATCCGCAACGTCGGCGCAGCACCGGCCGCGAGCGGCGAACGCGCCCGGTCCGGCGCCGGCAGTACCGGCACGGGCGTCGCACCATCAAACGACTTGGACGGCTCAGCAGCGGGAGCAGACTTGGGCACCTTGGGCGCGTCTAAACTCGCCTGTCTCTCCCTCGTCGCCGCCCACGGCCGATCGTACCCCAGTCGCTGCGCATCGTTTTCGAGGTCGGCCGCGCTAGGCGCGAAACTCGGTGTCCGACTCTCGGCTGGGCCCCGTAAGTTGAGGCTCAAGTTCTCGAGCGACTCGGCTCGGGCGAAGCGCGCGTAGAGCGGCGTCGTCACCGGCTGTTCGGGTGCTGAGGTCGTGAACGGTGATGCGCTACCCGACAGACGCCGCGGTGCAGGCAGCGGACGCGGCTGGGTCGTCGGTGGGAGGTGACCTTGAGCGCGCGGCCGGGAGATCTGAGGCGGCGGGTCGTTGATCTGGGAATTCGACTTTTTGCGCGAGAATAGTTTCATGGCGGAATGAGCGTGGTCGTTGGAGAAATGCCAGGGGTCGTCGTGGTCGTACTGGCGTCGTGGTCGTACTGGGGAATATATTTACTGGGGGATTATTGTGGAGGTCTCCAAGGTGATCACGTATAAGCCAATGATGACACCCCGTCCATTTCCCCGACAAAAGCAGTACTGCACTGCTCCCGATTTATTCATACAAGAATGATGCCACGCGCTTGACGGGCCCATTCCAACAGAACTTTATCGTCCCTTTGATTCTGTTGCTATAGCTCATTCAATAAATTTATATGCCCGAGATCCATGTGTTTACCACCTGGTCTCCACAGCTCGCTTCCCCAATCATCGTGCATTTCTTCGCATCGCCGTCGCCGTCGTTGTACTCGTACATAAAACATACGTATATGTGGCAGTAGACACACTCTCAACCGCCGTCAAACTGCGGCCCAAACCTCGGCTCGGCTAGGAACCGGCGGGCCAGTTACCCGTTTAGTAAATCTCGTCGATCTTTGAAATGAACATCATCCTCCAGCCTAAGATCCCAGCTCGTCATAAAGTTACATCTTGTAGTTGGCCTCGATATATGCCTCAAGACTCGACGACGTCGGCCCAAGGCTGCCGCCGTCACTCGAACATCTCTTTAGTCGTTTGGTTGTATGCTTGCCTCCTAACCACCACCGCCACCTCCAAGGCGCTTATCATCATAGGGAGCACCTCCAAAAGCGCCTATCGTACCACCGCCTTGCTTTTTCGTGAGGCCACTAGGTGGAGCCTGTGGAGCCAACTGACGAGCAGGAATAGCCATCGTATGTTCCACAAGCGTCGGATGAGGCGGTGGTGGGTAGGCGCTAGGGGCGCAAGTGGATGCACTAGACGCTGGTGCGCGGAGTTCCACCCACGAGCGGGTTCTAATTTCTTTGAGGTATGTTTTGGTCTCGGGACGCGCTAGAGCTTACGTTCGAGAGCCTCAAAACTCTACGGATTGTGTCATTGTATTCGGCTAGTGCTCATTTTTATTTTTGTTTTGTTTTCTAGGCCCCTTTTGACCTGGCTCTGTTCCATCTTCCTTTGTACGCCTACCCCCACCCGTTTATTCTATTTCCTGTACTTATAGACCTTACACATTCATACCATTCTCATCGGGGGTCACAATGCACGCGGCTGTCAACTTTTCCTGTTCATTTGTTTCAATAATAAGTTATGTTGATATAAACCGCTAGCAATTTATATGGATATAATGTGGCGAGAGTCAAAGTAAAACAAGCCACGGTAGCTGAGCGGGGAACGAACTCCTTGAAGTCACACGACTTGGTCCTGTCACTGCCTCTTAGCGCGCGAGGTATACAGGTCTGGTACCTTGGATGGGTTCGATTCGCTCCTGCGGCGCTTTCTTTTTGATGCTTATTTTTCCTACCACCATTTCGGGCACAACCTCTACTTTCGAACATCGTGTATATTTTCCACAGCCAACTAGAGCTCACAAACACGTCCCCCTTTTTATATCGAGTATGATAACATCCCACTGAAAATCCCAACTCGTCAGGCTACATGGGTGTAATAGAACGTAGACGCCAGGGGCGCGATGGACGTAGACGCCGACTCATGGGGTTCGACCTACGAGAGGGATTTTGATTCGTTTGGGATATGTTTTTGGTCTCGAGGCGCACTCGCGTTCATAAGTTAGGCCGCTTGGAGCCTTTCTTCAATATCAATCCGACGAGTGCAGTTTTGTTTCGTGCGCCTAGAGACTTTATTCGTTCCGTGTCGTTCGCATCGGGGGTGACAAGGCATGCGCTCTATTTCCTGGTTCTTTTTCGACGTTAAAAATCAATCTCATCTTCGATTATACTTGGATTTGAACGTACCCCATAAGGGCCACGAGACCGTTTAGCAGGCATGACGAATTTCAGTGTAAGCATTTGTAACAAAGCGCAAGTATGACAGTCGTCGTGGTAGACAAGGGAGCTCGAACAACGGTTGGAGCATTTTGTACCCAGTGAAACACGAAATCCGTAACAAGGGAGGTCTGCGTCGGTCTGCGTCAGTTTGCGGCATGGTTTCAAACCTCGTCAGCGCCTGTTTGCATTGGTCAGCGCCATACGTACTAACTAGCTGGCTGAATATATGCGGTTTGTGAACCGTAGAGCTGTGACCCATCACGGTAAACTTGCGCTTTCGCCGTCCAAAGATGGTCATACATCATACATCATTCTTCTTGCCACCATACTCTCGACGCATGCGGGTGCATCTTGATCCAATCTTCTACCCAGTTGCACTCATTCACTGGTGCAAATCCCCACCAAAATCCAACCCGATCTCACCTGACACCTCCTATTCATCCCGTTCTCCTTAACATGCGAAACTACCGACCGCGGAAGCGCATACACGGAAGAATCTACTCACAAACCACTCGTTAACCACCGCCACACCCCGAATTTCTACGTTGTCGTCTGAGCGCCTGCTTTGTAGTTTGTCTACATGCTAACCAAGTCCTGACCGCCATCCCCACCCCTAAGGCGCTTATTATCAGAGGGAGCACCTTCGAAAGCTATCGTACCACCGCCTTGCTTTTTCAAGAGACCACTAGGTGGAGCCTGCAGAGCCAACTAGCGAGCAAGAGTGACCGCCGTATGTTCCGCGAGCATCGGAGAACGAAGAGGCGGTGGTGCTTAGACGCGAGGGGCGCAAGCGGATATGCTAGACGCCGGTGCACGAGGTTCCACCCACGAGAGGGTTTTGACTACTTTGAGATATGTTCTGGTCGTGAGGTACGCTCGTGTTTACGTTCAAGCCTAGAGCCTCGCAAACTCTACTTGTTTTCTCTTTACGCTCATTTTTATGTTTTACTTTCTTAGCTCCCATTCTAACCCGGCTTTTGCACCATCCTCCTTTGTGCACCTACCCCCACCCGCTTATTCTATTTCTTGTACTTAGAGACCTTACTTGTTCTGTATCATTCCCATCGGGGTTCACAATGCATGCGGCTGTCAACTTTTCCCATTCATTCGTCCCAATAATAAATACGTTCACATAAACCGCTAACATTTTATATAGATATAATGTGGTGTGAGGTAAAGTAAAACAAGCCACGGTAGCTGAGCGGGGAACGAACTCCTTGAAGTCATGGCTCATGTGACATGATCCCAGTCAATGCTGAGACGTCAGTATACTGGTATATGATCACTTGGATGGGTTCGATCCGCTCCTGCGGCGCTTCTTTTTGATGCTTATTTTTCCCACCATTTCGGGCACAACCTCTACCTTCAAACATCGTATATATTTTCCGCAGCCAACTAGAGCTCACAAACACATGCTCCTCTTTGCATCGAGTATGATAATTACATTCCACCTAAGATCCCAACTCGTCAAGCTGCATCTCATGGTAAGTCTCAACGTCCGCCTCTGATCCCATGTCAGTCGAATCAAGCTCTAGGACCGCATCGTGGCCTGGCACGGCTTTTTGTAGGTTTACGTCCTGATTCCCAGCACCACTACCCTCGAGGTTAAGGCACTTACCATTAGAAGGAGCGCCCCAGGAGCGCGCCAAAGTCGCGACTCGCGCTTTCAATTCCCTACGTCCGGCTGGTGAAGCCAACTGATAGGCGACGATAGCCAGCATCTGCTCTCTGGGATTTAACCGACGAATAGACGGGGTTACATTAGACGCCGACGCTAGGGGCGTGGCAGCGGACGTAGACATGAGGGGTGCAGCAGTCGACGTAGACGCCGACCCATGGGGTTCTGCCCGCGAGAGGGATTTTGGTTCTTTTGAGGTATGGTTTGGTCTCGAGGCGCGCTCGAGCTCACGGGCCGTAAGTTGGTCCCTTTCTTCGAGATTAATCCGACGAGTGCAGTTCTGTTTCGTGCGCTTAGAGACCTTATTCGTTTCGTGTCGTTCGCATCGGGGGTGACAAGGCATGCGCTCTATTTCCTGATTGTTTTTCGGTAACAAAAATTAATTGTTATCTTCGATTATGGATAGATTTGGACGTACCCTATAGCTATGAGGGCCATGAGACTTGGACGCAGGCATGTCAAACTTCGGTTTAAGCACTTGTCTGCATGTAACAAAGCACGAGTATGACAGTCGTCGTGGTAGACAACGAAGCCCGAACAAGGGTTGGAGCAATTTATACTCAGTGAGACACGAAATCCGTAACAAGGGAGGTCTGCGTCGGTCTGCATCCGTCTGTGTCAGTCTGCGGCATGCTGCCAAACCTCGTCAGCGCCTGTTTGAATCAGTCAGCGCCATACGTACCAACCAATCAGCCTAGTCTGTGTAAGTTTGTGAAACGCAGAGCTGTGATCGTTTATGGCTCGTGCTGGTTCGGTCGTATGGACTACAATCGTTGCAGCTGCATCTACAGCGTCTCGAAATGTGTGGGGCTGTCTTCGACCCCTGCCCTCCTCACTTGGCAAAAAATCCATCCTATTGCGCGAATGAGGGTGCACAACCACACCTCTGAGAGCAAGAGCGACGGTCGGGGAAGAAACCCAAAAAACAAATGTATATAGCGCCTAAACATACACTGAAACACTACTTACAAGTCCCCAACTACCTAACCTATTCATATCCAATGCGACAATGGCAACCTTCGCTGACCCAGGGGAAATAAGATCTTCTGCACGCATCTATAACACCAAGCCAAGCTGTCTGAAAGCGAGGGTCGAGGCGTGGGTGGAGTTTGCGCTTTCGCTATCCGGAGCTGGTCATACACCTTACATCTTTCGTCTTGCCACCATACTCTGGACGCATGCGGATGCCTCTTGATCCAATCTTCCACCTAGCCACACTCATTCAATGCAAATCCCGCCAAAATCAAACCCGATCTCACCTGGTACCTCCCGTTCACCCCATGTTCCACAATGTACGAAACAACCGACCACGAAAGCGCATACATAGAAGAATCTACCCAGAAACCAATCATTAACCACCACCACACCCTGAGTTCTGAAAACAAGAACTCGCCTCTCGAATAAACCAACGGCCCCGACCCAGATCCCCTATCTTCTCCCCTGGCCACATACCACTCGACCCGCAACCGCGCCTCAAGTTCCCACAAATCAACGACCGATTTTTCGCCCGTCTGGACAACATACTCGGGTCGCACCCACTCGTCCGCCAAGTCTGGGACAAGTGCGTGTTTATACGCCCACGAGAAATACGTTTGCTTGGGAGGGAGTATCACGATATCGCTATACACTGATCTTAACCATTAGCAACCCCAAAACAAAACTCAGGGGAATGAATACAGATATAACGCACGTTCGTTTTCCATCTCCAACTCTCTCCCTGCTCCTTGTCCAATGATAAACTTGACAACCGTCCTGTTCATCCCGTCTTTTTGCTTGGCCCACGTTGACCGAATGGCGTCCCGTCTCCTAAACCCGGCCTCGGTTCCTGCGCTCATCACGCCTACGAATATGCCGACCTGAGATAAGATCGAGAGGTCCACGTGTGGAGGGAGGGCAGTTGGAGAACGTGCGCAGTCCGGGTGTGTCGGAACGGTGTACTTATCTGGGTTGAGCAGGACCTTGATCATGCCCAAGAGGACGAGGGAGGTCATGGCGATCACCAAGAACACAAATGTCTAGTCAGTCAGAAAGTGAGTGATGTGAGAGAGTAATAGACGAGTGAACGACTCACCAGCGAGATGAAGTCTCCCGGCGTCCAGCAACGTCTCCAAAACGGTCTCAACCATGGAAAATGTTCGCCCACTCGGCCCCGCGGCCAGGCTATCCACCCGGGACTGGAACCAGTATCGATATGAGTGGAACGCACAAGCAACTTGTCCTCTTCTCCGTCCCCTTCGCCGGCAAGCCACAGTGTTTCTTCAGCATGATCCGCCAAAGTCATATCGCACATCTCGCTCATCTCCGCTCACCCAACAATAGACACAAAAGAAGACGAAAAAAAAATGAACGAACCCACTGCCGACCTCCGTCTATAAAAAGCTCATATAGCGCTACGCAACCCTCCAACCTCGAAGTACTGAAATCCCAAAACAGAGGCGATACCCATTCACATGCGCGACTCCGTGTGATACGCGGCCAATTTGCCATATTAAACTAGATTTCTCGTGTCGCGAACCGCTTCGATGTTCTGTCAAGCGTGGTGGTGAGGACGTGGATTGAGAGCTTCCGCAGTCAGCTTTACTCACATGCTTTCGATTAATCGTCAACCGACACAGCTCTGCCGCTGGATACGTGTACGCAGTCAACTGCGGTAGACTCACCAAAATCGCGTGCCAAGAACATAAATCCTATCTTTATCCCTTTTTTGGCTCACGCAAACAAGAATTGAGCGACGATGGCAAGCAAGAGTTCTCCATAAATATAAGGGATACAATACCAATGGATACATCCCCCCTGCGCCTCCTACAAATCAATCAACTCGCTGACCCACTCCTCCAGTCCAATAATTACAAAGCTCCCTCGCCCGCGTCCAGCGGGACCTTGGGATCGCACTTCCCGTTCCAGGTCTCTCCAGACCCGATTCACTCCGTCGTCCCATGCAACGAGCTCGACTTTCCATCCACGGTCCACAGCACGCTTCACGCATCCGATGAAACCGTCTGGATTGAACTGAGAGCTCGCTCCGTCGCCCGTAGCCAATACAATCGACGCAGGCGGCGTATCGAGGATAGTCTGCAACAGTTTAAGCTGTAATAGTTCGTCGACGGCTTCTTCGCGGTAACGCGGACGCGAAGGTGTTGACTGGGCAGACAGGTCCGAGGATGTATGTCGATGGTGCGCGCTCCGCCGCCCATTCGAGTTGGCACGTGAGGGTGCTGGTGGCGCTGGAGGAGGCGGCGCTCCGTTGCGCGCGTCTTCCTCACTCGAGTCGAGCCCGGGACCCTTGGCCTGACGAGGCCGGGGAGACGTGCCGTTGCCTTCTTCAATCTCCACGCGCTGTAACACGCTGACTTCGTATCCCATCCCGACGACGCCGTCCAAGGTTTGGTGGAGCGGGGAACTGGCAACCAAAATCCGACGCGCACATGGTCGTCCGCGTTCGAGCAACAGTACGAGAGCAGTATGGAGAATCTTGGGTTTCAGACGTCTGGGAGACCCAACAGAGGGCGGAAGAAGTTGCGGGTTCTTCTTTAAATACTCGAGAAAACCAACAAGAATATTAGAGCTGTAAAATAATAAGTAACCAGCAAAAATATAGAATGAATCGACTCACTG
>WSTJ01001682.1:0-11325 GCA_019623705.1 Ceratobasidium sp. 428 | reverse complement strand
CGTTGGAAGTAAAAATGGTCGGGTTTTCGTTTCCAAACTTGCAAGTCGGCGATTTTGTCCTTGTGTCGTACGCGGCACTTTGCTCGGAGATGGGATACAGGCTGAACCTCTGAGAAGATAGCAGCAAGTAGGAGCCGAGGGTCGGCGTTCGGACGATCGTTCAAGTCGCTGGGGCGATAATACCAGGCTAGGCGTACACGAGTGAAAAGTTCCCGGGACTTTCCACGTGAACGAGTGGTGCCTTCGTCGGGAAGAAACTCCATGATACGAGCGATGTTGTACGGGATACCGTCGCGGTGTGGCCACGGCGGAGACACGTAGACATGATCTAACATGGAAATCAGGCACACTAAATACTATAGTAGTCGAAAAAACTACCATTGACGTATACAGTCTCTCCGTTGGATATCCTCAAAGAGGAGCCTTGGCTACCCGAGACCATTTCGTCGTAGCCACGCAATTGGTGCGGTCCACTAGATCTCTCGAGTGACGTCGGCGAGATTGTATGCAGTGCTAGCAGCCAGCAAAATCTAAAATAGATGTAGGCAGATCCGAGAGAAGTGTCAACGCTGGGTGTGGTGGCACAGAGGTGTTGTAGCCGATCAAGCGCCGAGTGGTGTGACACCACGTAACATGTGGCTGTGAGCTTCTCAATTGCAAATGGATTTTCTCCCAGGATCGATATCGCGATCGTCACCGTGACTCGGGATGAGAGCGGCGTGGGAAGGTCTGGGGGCGTATATCAGTCAGCCCAGCGATCCTTGGTCTGCACACATCTCTCACTCTCGCTCTACAACAATGGCTGTCAAAGTCGGTATCAACGGGTGCGTGCTGTTCGTCGTACCCGTCCCGTTCACCTACTAACCATCCCCACTAGTTTCGGTATGTTTCGTCAACGCATTCATCTGTCAGATTGGCAGACCAGTCTGTTCTAGGTCGTATTGGCCGCATCGTCATGCGAAATGCTATCCTCCATGGAGAGTGCGACGTCGTCGCCATCAACGAGTATGTTCTCTTCACGTTCAACATGTTGTAGAGACTAAATGCAACGCTCAGCCCGTTCATCGACCTTGAGTACATGGTACGTGCCGGTCTCCCGCGCATTAGAGTCGGCTAATGATCTCTACCAGGTCTATATGTTCAAGTACGATTCCACCCATGGTCGCTTCAAGGGTGATGTTGCTGCGAAAGACGGCAAGCTGGTGATCAATGGACACAGCTTGACCGTCTTTAGTGAGCGTGACCCCGCGAACATCAAATGGAAAGACACTGGTGCAGAATATATTGTCGAATCGACCGTAAGTGACACTCCACTGGGCATTCTTCATCGCTGACAGGCTTATCTAGGGCGTTTTCACGACAACCGCTGCGTAAGCGTGGTTTAATACAATTTAGGTCCATGCTGATATTTTTCTAGTGCCGAGAAACACATCACATCAGGAGGTGCTAAGAAGGTTATCATCTCTGCTCCCTCCGCCGATGCTCCCATGTTCGTCTGCGGTGTTAACCTGGAGGTTTATGATTCTTCCAAGCACCACGTCGTATGTACACTTTGCTTGCTTGGTCATGAGGCATACAACTAAATTTTCGGGTAGATCTCCAATGCATCTTGCACTACCAACTGCCTCGCCCCTCTTGCCAAGGTCATTCATGACAAGTACGGTATCGTTGAGGGTTTGATGACCACTGTTCACGCCACCACCGCCACTCAGAAGACGTGAGTGATAATCTTCGTAATCCTACGACTCCTCCACTTAGATGGCTTCCACAGCGTTGACGGCCCGTCCTCCAAGGACTGGCGCGGGGGACGTGGCGCGGGTGGAAATATCATTCCTTCCTCCACTGGTGCCGCCAAGGCGGTGGGCAAAGTCATCCCGGAGCTGAACGGCAAGCTCACGTAAGTCTATATGGAGCTACGTGCTTGCCCTATTACTCATCCCGCCTGGTAGCGGCCTTGCTTTCCGCGTTCCCACAGCTGACGTCTCAGTGGTTGATCTTGTTTGTCGACTGGAGAAGCCCGCTAAGTATGACGAGATTAAGGAGACCATCAAATCGGCCGCCACCAGTGAGAAGATGAAGGTAAAAATCTGCTAAGTAGTCGCATATACATCTCCACATCTTACGAATTGATATCTCAGGGAATCCTTGGTTTCACGGAAGATCATGTTGTTTCCACGGACTTCATTGGCGACTCGCACTCTTCTATTTTCGATGCCGGCGCCGGGATTAGTCTCAACGATCATTTCGTAAAACTTATTAGCTGGTACGATAACGAGTGGGGCTATTCCAGGCGTGTCGTCGACCTCTTGGTGCATATTGCCAAGGTGGATGGCGGCAAGTAGAGGGCATGGTCTGAGTTCACCGAGCACGGATGATGTATTAGTTATAAATGAAGATTTACCGGTAGTTAAACTTGCAAAGAAGTGTGGACAAGATACATATGGCTAGTGGGACAGAGGCAAAGATCTACCATGATAAATATTCTTCGGGACCGAGTTGAGCGTGACTGGGTTACTCATGTCACGTGCATCATCACAAACCCTTACACAATCCGACTGTTTCTACACCACCACACAGCCGACATCATCAGGCCGGAAGCCAAGTCTTCAAAATGACCACACGCACCACGCGCAGGCCGAGCGCAGGCCGTCAGAATTTCGCAAGAGCTCTCAACGCAAGGCGATCTAGTAAGCGGGGCAAGAAAGGGGCAAAAGTAAGAAACCTATGTGCCGACTGATTTTGGGTTAACCTGTGTTTTAGGAAGATACGTGTACATGTGGTGAAGAGCGCGTTGGCGCACCTATACTTAGGTGTGGCGTGTGTCTTCGCTGGTGAGTCCAGCTTATCTTCCTATCCTTGAAATTTTGGCTTATGAATCTCAGGTATCATTTTCAGTGCGTCGAGCTAGCTGAACGAGACGCTGAGGACCTTGGTTCGTACAGGCTCTGTCTGTCATGTTGATTACATCTCATTGTACTCCATAGCGTATTATGTGTGCCCGACGTGTACCACTGCGACCGGGAAAGTAAGCCGAGGTGAGTGCAGAACCTGGCTTGTTTTGATACACAGCACCTACGCGAAAGCATCTATTGTTGTACATTTTCTCGCTACGTATCGTGTAAATATTCATCTTCCACATTGGTTATCCTGTTGTTCGTTGCGCATGACCATGTCGTCGATCATGAGAGTGCGCCACCACCAAGCGCGAGTGGCGAGCGTATCTTTGCTTGATGATCACGCGGACACTCCACTTTGTTGTCCCACCAATATCAATTGTAGATCAACCTGAGACTAACCAATGTTTACCATAAAACAGAACTCTGGGAGTTGGATGACAATGAGGTCCCCGAGATACAAGTCGAAGACGATGTTATCGCGACAGAGCCGCCTTTTCCACAGTCGAGCGATGATGAGGGATCAGAGGATAATTTCGTCGTTGAGGAGGTTGTGAGTCTTTAACTCTTTTGACGCGCCAGTAAAACTGATCCTTTCTCTGCTAGGCTGTCCCCGTTCTCGATACCGCTAGCGACCATTCGGAAAACGAAACTATTGGCGCGAGGGCTCACCGGCGAGGCGCTCGGAAACGCAAAAGCATCTCTAAACCAGTGCTTGACGCGTCAGCCAAACGACATAAGATTGAAGAGCGAACGAAATCCCCAAGCGCTTCTCCTTCTGGCTCTGCTGAGGATCCCATCAGGAAATCATGCCTGAAGTTGTTGGTCAATCTCTTGACCCCAATCTTCTCGGAGAGGCTGCCTGAGGAACCCGACCCACCAGCAGAGAGCGGCAACGCTGAACAATTTGCGACTTCTCTCGAGGCGTGCGTTTTTGAAATATACGCAGAACAGGGTGAATATAGTGAAAAGTCTCCTGGGAACAAGTACAAGTAAGTTGACTTTCCTTTCGCGACTGGGCGTATAACCTCAAGTTTTGCTAGGGAAAGGGTGCGCATGCTCAATTTCAACCTGGGCAAGAAGGATCGACAAGAGCTGCGAAAGAGTATACGTGTCGGGCAAATCACTCCAGAGGAGCTTAGCCGTATGTCCTCCATCGACCTAGCCAACGCACACGCCCAACAGGAAGCGCAGAAGCTTGCTGAAGAAGCCATGAATCACTCTATTCTACAAGCTCGGACTGCTCCTCTTCGTAAAATTACCCACAAAGGCGAACAGATGATAGAGAAGAGCGTTGAAGAGGAAACTTGGCGTATACAGGAGGAGGAATCAGCTCGTGAACGCGAGAGGGAGCAACAGAGGACCCGAGTAGGCTCAATCAGCGAGTCAGTGCCGCCCGCTACGCCAGTTTCTGCCTCCTTCCGCCGCGCCTCTCTCGATTTTCCTCCAGCCGCGAGCCCTCCTGTTCCCCGGTCTACGGACAAATCATTCGATCCAGCGTCCGCGGTCTTCAACATGGACTTCGACGGGGAGAACTCTAGTATGCTCAATAATGGACCCGCAACTCCCCCCGAGCTATCTGGAAATATGATGGACTTCGGAGACACCATGTTGGGCGGTAATACGCATGACAGTCCCTCCTCTCCATCTACGTCCCCAACTGTGCAAAACTTTAGCCTAGATGAATTATTTGGCTCGTCCGAGCCAGTTCTCCAGAGCTGGAACGAACCATCAGAGGGTAATGGAAGTACCGGGCCTCACTCAGTAGCTGGCGATGATCCTATGGCCGCAGACGACGCAGATTTCGATGCATTTATCACAGCAGACGAGGAGGGACCTGAGCCTCCGCAAACCGACGAGGGGCCCGAAACGACAGACCCGATTCCTATGGCTGAACCGTTACCACCACCGCCTGAGCGGGAGCCTTCACTTGCGGACTTGCCAGCCCTATGGCGTGGACATGTGAGTAGTTCTATTGGTCGATCCACTACTGTTCTAATACGTGATATCCAGCTTGGTATGCCCTCTATGACCGATGCCAGCCGAATGATCCAATTCCAGTCCGAGTTTAAGCAAATTGGGGGAGCCGCATTCAACGACACACCCGAGAACAGGCAGGCATTATTCCCTGCTTCATTATTCGAGATCATTGGACGCGTTCCCACTGCCCAAGCGGTAAAATACCTGGTGTCGATGCGATTAAACCCCACCAAAGAATTATTTGCAGTCGCACTTGTGCCTAGCGAAGTGGATAAACCTGCGTATACCGAGTTGCACAAGTTGCTGGTTGGAAAAGAGTAAGCGCCCCTTACCTCGCACGTCGTTTACAATAATACTAAAAATCTTCCTAGTCGGTACGGTCTTGTGTTTCCTTGGGGCCAAGATCCTCAGCTCTCGGCTCCTGGCAAAGAGTTTTACATCGCACCGTTACTTCCCGAGCATCCAGTCCCGGAATACCTACAGCTACTAGACAACGTGAAGATCCCGGAAAAGCGTGACAGTCCGATCTTTTGCGGCGTCTTCGTACTCAACAAAGGTCGGGTCACGTCGTTGAACTCACTCGAGCATCCGCATCATTCCGCGATTTCTGTATCTCACGCGCCTCCGCCCGTGCTCGGACCCCCTCCTCCATTACCTGCGGCCGTTCCCGCAGCTCCGGCTCCACCCGTGTCCCTTCTAGGGATTTCACCCGTTGTCGCTCCAGCGTTATCCAATCTGTCTGAGTCCACCCTTGCCACACTGACCAAGGATATTGCAAATTTGAACCCGACCCAACTCGAACTTGTCCGAACCCTCCTTTTACAGCAACCGGCCCCAGCTCCGGCCCCTGCTGCTCCGTTGGCCCCGATGCATACTACCGGCGGGAGCCATTCGCAGATGCCATCACACTTTCCTCCATCCTCCGCTCCATCCTCATCCGCGTCTCCGGCTCACCCCCCAGCTCAGCATGCACCTGCCTCTTGGGATAGACCCCTAGAGTCCAATTGGATCCCGGGACCCGGGTATTACGCACGGGAGGAACACCGTGAAGAACGGCCACATTATAATCGGGGCGAGAACCGGGGAGACCCGCGCACTTACCGAGGCCGTGGGGGACATTCCAGTTACCGAGGGAGAGGGAATCGTGGTGGTGGAGGTGGAGGGGGAGGTCGTTGGTAATCGAGATTTATTGAAGGAATCACTATTCATGCATTTCTTTCTTACTTTTTTTTTTACTTCCGCTCCGATTGTATGAATAAGATTGATTGTGCGTGCTACAGCTATCCCTAAAATGCGAGACTTTCCAAGAGGCTTTCATAAATATAAAAGTGGTAAACCCGCTATCCATCAAGGCGATCCATCAATTGTTGCAAGAGATCCTCGATCTAGTGATGCTTCGTTAGTGCACAAAACCTGGCGTTGAAGGTAACATACTAACTCGCTGTAACCTCTGCTCCATAACGGCCATCTTTGTCTGCTCGGGCATGTCGGTTTCTTCGTCATCTTGCATTTCACCAGCCTTTACACGACAACAAGAATTAGACGCTATAAGATTGTACGATGATGAACTGACTGTTTCTAGAGGTTCTTGTGGCTCTTCTCGGGGAGTGGTGCTCAAAGCGCTGGTTCCCAATCCACTTGGACCCAGCATCCCGTTCTTTGCTTTACGCCTGAATAAGGCTACTCCAGGGGCGAGTTGAGACTCGTTAGCTGACCGGCGAGAAGCTCGCCTCAGGCCAAGATGTGTCGGTGCAAGACCTGCTTGTATGCTGCCAGGTCCAGTGAACCCACCGTCAGGGGCTTCCGATACAATTGGCGAGAAGAGCTGCGCAAGCGGACTAGTAAAGCTTGGCACGGCAGGAGAAATAGGGGCATCTGTGGCAAGCGTGCGGGGCTCGAAAGTTGACTTGCGGCGTGATCGACGGATCAAAGGAGACGCAGGGATGACGTTGAGGTGGGTCGAGGCTGCACTCTGTCCGTGAAGCTGTGGCCGTTGGTTTCTATCATTAGCCGCGCGCTGATTACCATTCGGCGGTGTGTCTCTTGACTGTCGGCCAGCATGAGTCGTTCTCGATGGTGCATCAGGGGGTGTGTCGTTACGTCGACCCGGCGAAGTGCCCATGCCTCTCTCGGACGTATTTCTGTCCGATCCCGTACTCATGATCGTATCCAACCTGGGTACCATCGGACGCAGTCTCTCCCTCTCCGTGTTAGGCTTAGTCGGGCTTGGCCACTCCATGCTATCAGCTAAGGCTGGTGACGGGACGAACTCGTCGTCAAGTTCAAAGATTGCCTGGACTGAAATCAGAATTTAACTCGTAAGCTCAAATCCCCGAGCAATGTCGCATCATTGTCGCTTACCGTTCCCGGAGGATCCCACTGCGCCTTCAAACAGTGCTAAAGCCGGTTGGAACTGAGTCAAAACTACGCATATATTCAGGTTAAACACTTACTCATCCGTTTCAAGCGTCTAGGCAAGGTGGTGAATCGCTCAGCCGCGGTTGTGATTTTTTCAAATACACTCTCCGACTCTGCTTTGGCCTTTTGGCGCTCGTAAAATCCAATCGCAAGCAGAATAGGGAAGCCGGTGATCCTAAGCAATGAGTAAATTTCCGACATTCACACTAGACATCACAACAAACCTTATCATGGTCACGTTAACCTGTCCATAAAAACGCCATGTCAATTAGGTAGAAATTGTGACTGAATTTAGGTGGTAACCTTATGGAACCACCTCGGTGAAAGGATGAAGCTCGAGGGAAACATTATAAGAAGGGCGACCAGGTTAAGTGGCGGCTGGTAGGAGAAAATCGCGTCCGCTTTTACACTGCAAGTTTGTTAAAGCCTCAGCTCGGACACGGCGCTGACTACCGTAAGTACTCACCCCTCAATTGTACTTACGGCGCGCCGGAACATAGCTTCCATAGCGGCATCGTTACTGATGTTACTGAAAGTTGTTGATAGGATCTATAAGGATGTGAGCGTGTATTTTACATAACTTATCGTTTAGGTAACATACCGAAACCAAAACGGTCAAAAGCAGTGTGTTGCTAAGACACGCATATAAGATCTGTATGGTTCATCATTTAATTTTTTGCACCAATCAAGTAGAAAAACTATACCATTAAGACGGGTCCGAATTGAGGATGAAAGGTAGCTGCATATTATTAGCATACGCTTTCTCTTTTAAAAAACCTCAACACGTACTGGCTTGATCGAACCCGCTAGCATCCTATTAGAGTGGTTGTTAGCTCGCTAATACATGACAGAAAATGTACGCACGAGACCAAACCATAGGTCTAGCATCCACCAGGCAATTTGGCTTGAGCTAAATCTATTGGCCGTCATATCGTTAGATTGTATGAGCGGCTCATCAAAATTGACCTACGTATCTCGACCAAGTCTAGCCGAAGAGACCAGAGATCAGCCAATATTTTGGAGGTAAAAACATGTAGAACCTACGTCCAAAGGCTATGAAAAGTGAGTTAGCAATTACTCTATCATTCCTCAGAAGCCAGACATACGCATATAAGAACCCTCCAAAGCAAAACGCGGCCACAAACATAAGTCTGACCTGAATTTTCAGCGAATTCATCAGTGGAAAGAGACAAAAACCCACACGGCAAACTCAATGAACATGGATCTCAACGAAAGAACCATCAAATTATTAGAGAGGGTTACGAAAGCCAACCTGCGAGGCAGAATCAATAACGAGTGGGTCAGTTGCTTCAAGCGGACCGTACCGAGGAAATACAATCACAGCTGTCGATGTTATTCAGTACGGGGAGCGTCGCATAACAACATGGTATTACCCACCAACTACCGCCAAAATGTCAATCCCCCAGTTTTGTGCCCAAGTCTCGTCCTGGTTAACGCCATACAGCCTCAACGACGCGTACGAGATATAAACCGTTATAAATGCAATATCAAAACCATTCCAGAGCTACGAGAGTATCAGATTGAGGGAGTCAGAGTGGCGAGTTGACTCACATTTGCCGAGTACACACGAATGCCATGCTCCTGCATGGCGGCCAGTTTTTCGACAACGAACCCCAAGCCATAGATCATGAAAATACCCTCAAACGTGTTGATTGTTGACTTTTCGTTCATTTCGAGAGCAAGAACGAACAAGATGAAGAGGATCAGGAAGCTGAACAACGCTTAGTAAAGCCCAGTGCAGTTCGTTGCGAACTTACTTGATGTATTCCAGCACCGAACGTATAACGGGGACCTTGAGGCGATAATGATCCAGAAGCGGAGCACGGTGCGGATCATAGAAGTGAATAGGCTTCAACTTGTAAGTCTATTCCCTACTCGTGAGTAATTAGCCATTTATAGTCTTTAGAAGTCTCTTACATCAGCAAGAATCGAGTGATCGGCACTTGCTTGATAAACGATGCGTCCCCAATATATGCCATCTAGTTTGACGTCAGATAAGACACAACACGAGGCACGATGAACACACCGATAACGCTCTGGCAGGCCGAGCTTTTGATGAATCTTTTGGCGTTGCCGACAATCGCCATTTCAATGGCATTGCCGACGCGCTCACGTATATCAAATTCATCTCCTGCCTTGTCTGCAAATTCGCGGAGTTCTGCAGGTGCCCCGGCAAAAATAGGCCACGCAGTCGTGCAGGCAGTTGCTAAGGCTAGAGTAGAGTCTGCGTGGTCGCGCAAAGAGCGAATGGCTAGTATTTCGCAACTATAATAAGGTGTCATAAAGTCTAATTCTGGAAGCGTGTGACGTACTTACAGAGCAGCTCGCGTTTGTGAGAGAGGCGCGGTCGTGATGTTCTGGTCCCGCAGAAAGTGAACACGGTTCAGCAGGAAGCAGAATGTAACCGAAAGGTTGTTTTTGGCCTTGTACTTTTCATTGAGAGGTCTAGGGGTGGGATGAGAATTATTATTAGGGCAATGCATGTTAACGTACCGAACCACGGTGTATGTCGAGTCGGGAGCCGTGAGCTTGGGGGAAATCAGTTTGAAGCTAGACAAAGTAGCGTGAGACTCACTGCATCCCAGGACAACGGTGTGTCTGGTCGTAGGTCAACGGGGGTACATGCCGAATGCTATGAGCTCACCTATGTAATGCTAAAGCGACATGAGACATGCACTCCAAAAAAGGCGATATACTCACCATTACGTCCTCCTTGATCTCATGTATAATAGGCCACACTTGGGTGCTCGCCATAAGCTCAGAAGTGAGCAGTGGTGTAGCTTCATCCTCGACATCGCGGGGCTCCATGTCGTCGCAGGTAACAGCCAAGACAGCGGTAACTGGGAGATGTAACGAGCACGTGAGTATTGAAGACAACAATCGCACGTGATCTGTGAGAGTCGTGTCGCGTCATGGCAGCATCGGCGGCAAGCTTTCCTACGACGGCCCGGGTATATAATGCGGTTGGTACATGCACATAATCTATTGCATATGGTCTCACGCTTCTCTAGGTCTACTCGTCTGTACAGGTGTTTGAGTGTATGGTCCGGGGCATAGCAGGTAAGCCGCTCATCAGCTGCGAGGCTCCCACTGATCAGTCCCAGTTATGCGCCGGCGCACGGACTCGTTTGTAAATGCCACTCAGATCCTCAAAGTCGCTGGAATCGACAAAGGTCGACGCACAAAGATACTCGAGAAAGAGATCCTCCCCGGAAAGCACGAGATCGTCCAGGGTGGCTACGGAAAGTACCAGGGCACATGGCAAGTTCCGTGTTGATCAAACTTGGCCTCTATTGACTTTGAGCAGGATACCTCTCGAACGAGGCCGGGATGTTGCCGCCCAGTATGGCGTCGCTGCTCTACTCAGCCCACTATTCGACTATGTTCCAGCCCCGGCGCCAATGCACCCCCGGCCGTTGGGCCCCCCCTCGCACCCGCCGAGTTCTGGTCCAGCTCCTCCCCAATCTGGATACACATTCCCTCCCGCTCCTATCATGTCACCTCTTCCGCCCACTGCTCCTCCTGGGTCGGCTCTGCGCCTACTCGCCCAAGGCCGAGCTCAGGGACTCTTTACGCCCTCTACGCTTGCCAGCGCACAACATCCGTCCACGTCTCCTCCCAATTCATCTACGTTCCCAGGCCCCTCTCCCCACCATTCGCCACCCGAACCTACCCTCGCAAGCTCCTCTGACGGCATCGCCTCACGACCACATTCCCGCCATCCGTCCGGCACAGGTCTCCCGCTTGGTGTTTCCAACAAGCGCAATCGACCCTCTGAAATACCGTCTCCTGCTCCCAGCTCAACACCAGTCACAGAAGTTGATCAACCTCCGGCCAAGCGTGCCCGTGTCCATCCCTCCCTCGGCCCTGGGATCAGCGATCCGTGGCCTCCACTGGCCGCTCCTGCCAACATTCTTCCTAAACCTCCTTCTGGTGCTTCTCTTTCTCAGCCCCACCCACCATGGGCAACTGTCAAACACGAGTCGCCCAAAGGTGGTCGTGCCCGTGCTGC
>WSTJ01001681.1:0-11326 GCA_019623705.1 Ceratobasidium sp. 428 | reverse complement strand
CTCTACGATGTATGACTCACGTACGCACAGACCATGTACCTCGTAGTATATATACAGTGGAGAACAAGCCGAGTACCCTCAGCTTGTTCTACCTCGTCAACTCTCCCCTCTACAGTGTAACCATACTAGCAGGCTTTAGCGCGGCTAGTGTTACAAGTAAGGCAGCGTTAGATTAGCATAAGAACTTAGCACTTCAGGCAGTCGATCCTCACTCCCTTCGGATCGGACTTAAGACCACTTCAACTCGTGGCTTGTACCAGCCACCAGACCAAAGACACAAGACATAACCAGCGCCTATTCAGGTCAAGGGACCGCGGTCCACATCGTAGCCACGAGGCGCACCCACAAGCGGGTCGCAACAAGACACCTTCAGCACAAGCGTGAAGCGTACCGAGTCCCTCAACGGACATAAGAGCGAGCTCACACCTTAGATAGTATAGGGTTGTGACATTGTAGAACAAGCTTTACTCGTGGCTTAAACCTACGATTACGAATACAGGCCGGGTATCCTCCTATACAGGCACACCATGTCCCAACATAGTAACCAAGACAACGCAGCCACTTTCGGCGCAGGCCGCTACCCCGCACGTAGCCGGCAACCTTCGGAACGAGCGGCAAGCGCCGCACGAACACCCCAACCAGAGATCGTTTTCACAGACAATAACGACGATCTAGATCTCACCCTCACACTCCCGCAAGGCGTAATAGACGCGATTAATAGGGGACCTCAAGGAAGACAAAGCAACCGAACTACTATGGAAGAAGTCCCTGACGAAGGAGACAATACCCAACCAAACCCTAATGTCACAGTTCAAGGAATACCAGGAGGCTTCCCTGAAGCCCGATCAATAATCATTGGAAGACGGTCACAATCCCCGCCACAGGACGCACTAGTACAGCGACACCCCCTTACGGGTCAACAAACACTGCGTCGCGACCCCTATACGGGGGAATACCTACGATCACGCGCTCCATCACCAGTCAGGGCCATCGAAGAAAGGGTAGTACCAGAAGACGCCCTTCAACACCTAAGGGATCAAGGTGCATTTGGTCCTAGACCAGTTATTGAACCGCCCCACGAAGAAGAGGAAAGGCCGCTGGCTGAACTTTACCCAATGGAACCAATAGTCGAACAAATCCGACCAGTCAGCACGGCCTCAATTAGGTCTGCTTCCTCGGAAGATACCTTTGACCGCCCGCCGACACCGGTGCGGCCACGGTTTAGGCGCGTCGAAGCTCGTTCGCCCCCACCTCAGGGAAGACAAGAGGATCCAGAGCATTACGTAAATCAGTTTATGCAACGATGGACAACACAGCTCCTAGCGGATCTACAGCCGCAACTCCGCCCCTTAGCCGAGGTCGGAGAAGCGCTTAATCGAGTAACCAACGCCATAGTCACCCAAGGAGAAAGGTTAAATCACGTAGACGCGCGCATCGCCGCAGGGGAAGGACGAATCCAGCAAAGCCTCAACAATTCTCTCCAGGCATACAACCTGACAAGGGAGCTCGGGGTTAACATCAATAACCTTACCAATCATCTCAACGTCCTCCCCCGAACCCTGGAACAAGTACGAGAAGGGGTTGTACAGCAAAACCGGATTAATACAGAGTTCGGTCAAGCCCTGGCAAATCTAGACAACACACTCCAAGAATTGCATCAGGGGATCAACACGAATCTTCAAGGAATTAGGGGTTCTCTTCTCACCC
The DNA here is from genome assembly GCA_019623705.1 of Ceratobasidium sp. 428. Lineage (NCBI taxonomy): Eukaryota > Fungi > Basidiomycota > Agaricomycetes > Cantharellales > Ceratobasidiaceae > Ceratobasidium > Ceratobasidium sp. 428. The sequence goes on along the minus strand of WSTJ01001681.1, from coordinate 9,619 downwards.
AAGAAGGACAACTCGAAACCCTCGTAGAAGTTATCCAAGCAATAGACTTACAACCTAGGGAGACAGCACCGGCCCCCGCACAACCAGCAACGGCGGCCTCGATGCACTCCAGTCTATTCGAATTCGACTTTGGAGTCGATGACCAACCTCAAAGCACCCGTGTAGAAAGGACGCGAGGAACCCGCACCACCAGGGACGATATCCCCAAATCCGCTCGAGTCAAAATGCCAGAAGCCTTCAGTGGCAAACGCGGCCAGGAAGCTGAAACCTTCCTTATGCGCATGGAACTCTATTTTAGGGAATACACCGAACATTTTACAGATACCCGCAAAATAGGCGCACTCCTCAATAACATGAAGGAAGGAGAAGCCCAACGATGGGCTAGACCCCTCCTTAGCAAATACCTGGCAAGCGAGAACCACCCCTACTTTGCCACCTGGCAGACAATGCGCGAAGCATTCCTCCTCGCTTTTAGCGACCCCACAAAGAAGGAACGCGCAATCCGGGAGATAGGAAAACTCGTCCAGGAAGGGTCCGCCCAACGTTACGCTACTCAGTTTAGAACCCTAGCAGAAGATCTGGATTGGGGAAACCGCGCCCTCATCGACCGCTTCAAAGAAGGATTAAAACGAGACGTCAAAACAGAGCTCCTCAAACAAGGGTTGACTAGGAACCTAGATAATTGGACCCTAGAACAATGGATTGCCGCAGCCATCCAGATCGACGACCTTCTCTTCTCTACTCGGTCAGGAGACCAGGGACGCTCCAAAGATCAAAGCAAAAGGAACGATCAACGAAACAAGGATAAAACTTCGAGCTCCCAACCCCGAGTACCTACGGAGGAAATAGAACGACGAAGGAAGGCTAACTTATGCATTAAATGTGGCAAATCGGGACATCGGATCAAGGACTGCCTGTCCAAAGAATGGGTCTTACCCAAGAAAGAATCAGGAAAGAAAGCCGAAGTCATAGAAACAACGAACGAGGACGAATCCAACTCCACGGAGTCGGAAAACTAGACTCGCGCCCTGCGTCCATGTCAGCAAGCGCCATTTCCCCTTCTAAGCATGTATACTATCTAAAAGCCTCAAGTAATACACCTACGACTTATACCAGCTTAGAAGGAATCATGGACCCAGTAAAGACCCTCGTAGACTCCGGCTCCTCCAGAAACTTTATTGATATTACCTTCGCCCGCAAACACTCTGTCCCGCTCATCGAGCTCCAGCACCCTCGCACACTCGTTGCCATAGATGGCAAAGAAACCACCGAACACATTCGATTTAGGTGCAGCCTCACCTTCACCGTGGAAGGGAGAACCTTCAAACAACAGTTCTACGCCACTACCCTAGGGGACCCGCTCATCCTCGGAAGGACATGGCTCACAGAAGCAAACCCCAATATCAACTGGGACCCCTTTACTATTACTTATAGGGACGAAACCCCTCAACACGCCCTGGAGGGGAAGAAAGCTGAAAGCCAAACAACTATTCCAAAAGAGTTTCAAGATTTCGCCGACGTCTTTGACGCCGACCTATTCAAAGGACTTCCCCCTCACAGAACGCACGATTGCGCCATAGATCTCAAAGAAGGCACTGAACTACCTAGACCCGCGAAGACTTACCCTATGTCCCCTGCCGAGTCAAGAGCCCTCACCGAGTACCTGGACACCGAGCTAAAGGACGGTAAAATACGCCCAAGCAAGTCATCAGTAGCCGCACCGTGCTTTTACGTCAAAAAAGCAGACGGCTCCCTCCGCCTAGTGGTAGATTACAGGAAGATTAACGAACTCACCACCAGCGATCAATTCCCTATCCCCTTACAAGGCGATCTCCTAGAAAAACTCCAAGAAGCTAAGGTTTTCTCCAAGATAGACCTCCGCTGGGGTTACAACAACGTACGCATCAAGGAAGGAGACGAATGGAAGACTGCATTCAGGACCAAGGAAGGACTTTACGAATACGTCGTCATGCCCTTCGGCCTAAAGAACGCACCAGCAGTCTTCCAACGCTTTATGAATGACTTATTCAGGGACCTCATCGACGTATACGTAGTTGTCTACCTAGACGACATTCTTATCTTCTCCAAAAACAAAGAAGACCATACCAAACACGTCCGAGAAGTTCTAAAAAGGCTAAGGGAAAACCATCTCTTTGCGAGACCTTCCAAATGTATCTTCTACACCGACACCGTCACCTACGTCGGTATCGTCATCACTCCGGAAGGCATCTCCATGGAGCAGGATAAAGTCGCCGCTATCACAGAATGGCAAGCACCAAAAACGGTTAAACAGTTACAATCCTTCATAGGCTTTGTAAACTTCTACCGACGTTTTGTCAAAGACTTTAGCAGAATTGCTCAACCCCTCAACAACCTCACCCTTAAGGATCGCAAATGGCAGTGGGGGGAAGAAGAACAAAAGGCCTTCGACAAGATTAAAGAATTAATCGTCTCAGCCCCGGTCCTGGCTCACGTGGACCCAAATAAACCATACGTCCTGGAAACGGACGCATCAGGGGTTGCCATGGGCGCTGTACTCAGTCAGCGCCAAGACGATGGATATCTACACCCAATAGGATATCTCTCAAAAAGCTTTGACAGCGCCCAACTCAATTACGACACCTACGATAAAGAGTTATGTGCTATTATCACGGCCTTCCAGCATTGGCGCATATACCTAGAAGGAACAAAGGAACCCATCACGGTCTATACAGACCACAAGAACCTTATCTACTGGAAAGATGCACAGATCTGGAATAGGCGACATGCAAGATATTACCAGATCGTCCAATCCTACAACTTCTTTATCGTCTACCGCGCGGGTAAACTGGGGGAGAAGCCGGACAAGCTCTCAAGAAGGTCCGACCACTTGGACACCCCCAATCCGGCGCAGGTCATGATTGCAGCAGAACGTTTCTTAGGATTTAAAGGAGACGCGCAACTTGACCTAGTCATGACCATCCGAGAAGCACAGGAAGACGACGAGTCAATGGCTACACTTTTAACTAGCACCCAAAAGAAGGATGACTTACCACCTTCTGTTCGGAAACAGTACGCCAAATACACATGGGAGGACAATCTCCTGAAATACGAAGGACGAATCCTAATTCCGGACAACAAAGAGCTACGACTCCGCCTTCTAGAAGAGCACCACGACTCCCCTATTGCCGGACACCAGGGGCAGGCTAGGACCCTTGAACTCCTATCACGCAACTACTACTGGCCCAGTATCAAACAACAAGTCAACGCATTTGTCGACACCTGTGAAGTGTGCCAGCGGAGTAAGGGAACCAAGCAGCCGACCCCCCCAAAAAACATCGACCTCCCACAAGCACCTTGGGAAGAGATCAACTACGACTTCATTGTCAAATTACCCGAGTCAGAAGGACTAGATAGTATCCTAGTCGTCGTAGATCGCTTTTCTCGGCAAGCTCATTTTATTCCTTGCCGAGAGTCCACGAACGCCGAAGAATTAGCAGAGATCTTCATGAAAGAAATCTGGCGATTGCATGGACTACCCAAAAAGGCTATCTCCGACCGCGGAGTAACCTTTAACAGCCACTTCCTCAAAGCGTTATATGAACGCTTAGGAATAGAACCCGCGATGTCCACGGCGTACCACCCAGAAACAGACGGACTAGCGGAAAGAACCAACCAATGGCTAGAAGGCTTCCTCAGAAGCTTTTGTAACTATAAACAGGACGACTGGGTCAAATGGCTACCTATTGCGGAATTTTGTCACAACAACCAGGTCAACAGGACAACTGGAAAAACGGCCTTCGAAACTATTTACGGCCTCCACCCACACTGGAACGTCACTTCCCTAGCCACAAACACTCCTAAAGCCGATGAACTCGCGGAACGATTCACCGAGATCAGGGACGAAGCACGCGCTATGATGGAATACCATCAGAAGGAACAACAAGCGCCCAAAAGGGAATTCCAGAAAGGTGACAAGGTCTGGCTCATCACAACCAATATCCGTACCAAGCGCCCAACCAAGAAGTTAGACGACAAGAAGTCCGGACCCTTTACCATAAGCGAAAAGGTCTCGTCCCACGCGTACCGCCTTAACCTACCCAGGTCGATGCGGATCCATAATGTTTTCCATATCAACCTTCTTAGCCCTTACAAAGAAGACAAACAATTCAATCGGCTTCAAGTCCGACCTCCACCGGTCATCACAGAACAAGGGGAGGAGGAGTACGAAGTGGAAAAGATCGTGTCATGGGAACAAGAGAAGGATGGACTATACTACCAAGTCAGATGGAAAGGCTATGGCCCTGAGGAAGATACCATGGAACGCGCCGAGAAGATCACAGCTCTGGACCAAGTCATGAAGCGCTTCCGAAAGGACTATCCGCACGGACCTCTACCCAAAGGATATAAGAAGGAGGGGGGGAAAGCAGCAAGCCTCAGCACCAGCATCCACCGCTACAGCTACTCCTCACCCAACGCTCTTAACCTTTTTTTAACTAAAACCCAACTCTCACAATGGCCCCCGTTACCTCCACCGTCCGCGTTTTCTCCAACCGCCGCGGCGCCCGCCGCGACTGGGCCGAAGATCTTGCCCTCTGGGCAAAGGAGGGGCTCGATGCCCGCTTCACCCGAGCTCGGGGAGGGGACACCCCCTACCAGAGTATGTACCAGACAATGGACGAACGCTACCGCTTGGAGTCACGAGCTGACTTCAAAAAACTCTGGCAATCAGACATCCACCGATGGACCCGGACCCTTGACGGCTCACGGGAGTTTGCCCGGTTCCTCGACCCGACCGCCTCCCTCGACCGCATCCCGCGGCACAAGCGTGGCCCCCTCATCTGGGTCAACGAGACGGAGATGCACCACCCCGACTTCGGGACCCTTGCCTGGGTCGGCACGGGCAAGCGACCCATTACCCCCGCCGAGATTGACCACTGCGGCATGTTTATCTGCCGAGGCTGCATCGCCCCAACGGTGCAGGAAGTCGTCATAGAATCGAAGGGGAAGTGGGGGGGCAAGGACTCGAACGTCAAGTGGGAGGAGGATGGGACGTGGAGGATAACGATGGAAACGCACGAGTTGTGGTCTCAGCAGATGGTTAGGGACGCCAAGAAGGAATGGGAGGCGAGTGTCCCGGAGATGTACGGGAAGGAGGATCTTCTTAGATTAGACTACGGGGAGGTTTTTAGTTTAGTCACGGCCAAGAAGATGACGAAGGAGGAGTTCTGGGAATGGTTGGACCAGCGAGCCTGGGATAGGTCTAACGAAGATCTGTCAAGAGACTGCGCTAGATTAGCTCTGGACGAGTCCTGGCCCACCTTGTCGGCGGCCGCTCGCGTTTAATTTTGTATTACCCTGCCCCTTTTTTTTTACAAACTTCTACTTTTCTTTCGTGTGGCCCGTTCATGTCCCCTAAACGGACCACTAAGAGGGGGACAATGTCGTGACCCGCTCTCACGCCTCACGACCTTTCGCGCTGCGCGCCACCTTATTGCCTTACTCTTTAGCGCTGACGCGCCCTCTTACATTGTCTCGTGGCTTGACTCTCCTAAGCCCCTTCGTAAGCAACCCTTACACAAGCAGCACAGCCCGTGCAGCGCTTTTCTACTCGCCACTCACTCGTGGCTATGTCTCGCACCCACTGTATCTGCCCACTTCTACAATGTACTGCCTCGCTCTACGATGTATGACTCACGTACGCACAGACCATGTACCTTGTAGTATATATACAGTGGAGAACAAGCCGAGTATCCTCAGCTTGTTCTACCTCGTCAACTCTCCCCTCTACAGTGTAACCATACTAGCAGGCTTTAGCGCGGCTAGTGTTACAAGTAAGGCAGCGTTAGATTAGCATAAGAACTTAGCACTTCAGGCAGTCGATCCTCACTCCCTTCGGATCGGACTTAAGACCACTTCAACTCGTGGCTTGTACCAGCCACCAGACCAAAGACACAAGACATAACCAGCGCCTATTCAGGTCAAGGGACCGCGGTCCACATCGTAGCCACGAGGCGCACCCACAAGCGGGTCGCAACAAGACACCTTCAGCACAAGCGTGAAGCGTACCGAGTCCCTCAACGGACATAAGAGCGAGCTCACACCTTAGATAGTATAGGGTTGTGACATCCACACCGTAGCCACGAGGCGCACCCACAAGCGGGTCGCAACAAGACACCTTCAGCACAAGCGCGAAGCGTACCGAGTCCCTCGACGGACATAAGAGCGAGCTCACACCTTAGATAGTACAGGGTTGTGACATTGTAGAACAAGCTATACTCGTGGCTTAACCTACGAACACAAGAACGGCCAGGTATCCTCCTATACAGGCACAGCATGTCCCAACATAGTAATCAAGACAACGCCGCCACCTTTGGCGCAGGCCGCTACCCAGCACGTAGTCGGCAACCCTCAGAGCGAGCGGCAAGTGCCGCACGAATACCCCAACCAGAGATCATCTTCACAAATAATAACGATGACCTAGACCTCACCCTCACACTTCCACAAGGCGTAATAGACGCAATCAATAGGGGCCCCCAAAGGAACCGTACTACAATGGAAGAAGTACCGGACGAAGGGGAAAATATCCAACCAAACCCTAACGTCACAGTTCAGGGAGTACCGGGAGGGTTTCCAGGGACCCAATCAGTAATCATTGGAAGGCGTTCACAATCCCCTCCACAGGACGCACTAGTACAGCGACACCCCCTTACGGGCCAACAAACACTACGTCGCGACCCCTATACAGGGGAATACCTACAATCACGCGCTCCATCACCAGTCAGGGCCATCGAAGAAGGGGTAGTACCAGAAGACGCCCTTCAACACCTAAGGGATCAAGGTGCATTCGGTCCTAGACCAGTTATCGAACCGCCCCACGAAGAAGAGGAGAGACCGCTGGCTGAACTTTACCCAATGGAACCGATAGTCGAACAAATCCGACCAGTTAGCACGGCCTCAATTAGGTCTGTTTCCTCGGAAGATACCTTTGACCGCCCGCCGACACCAGCGCGACCACGGTTTAGGCACGTCGAAGCTCGTTCGCCCCCACCTCAGGGAAGACAAGAAGATCCAGAGCACTACGTAAATCAGTTTATGCAACGATGGACAACACAGCTCCTAGCGGATCTACAGCCGCAACTCCGCCCCTTAGCCGAGGTCGGAGAAGCGCTTAATCGAGTAACCAACGCCATAGTCACCCAAGGAGAAAGGTTAAATCACGTAGACGCGCGCATCGCCGCAGGGGAAGGACGAATCCAGCAAAGCCTCAACAATTCTCTCCAGGCATACAACCTGACAAGGGAGCTCGGGGTTAACATCAATAACCTTACCAATCATCTCAACGTCCTCCCCCGAACCCTGGAACAAGTACGAGAAGGGGTTGTACAGCAAAACCGGATTAATACAGAGTTCGGCCAAGCCCTAGCAAACCTGGACAATACACTCCAGGAATTACATCAGGGGATCAACACGAACCTTCAAGGAATTAGGGGTTCTCTTCTCACTCAAGAAGGGCAGCTCGAGACCCTCGTAGAAGTTATCCAAGCAATAGACTTACAACCCAGGAAGGCAGCACCGGCCCCCGCACGACCAGCAACGGCGGCCTCGATGCACTCCAGTCTATTCGAATTCGACTTCGGAGTCGATGACCAACCTCAAAGCACCCGTGTAGAAAGGACGCAAGGAACCCGCACCACCAGGGACGATATCCCCAAATCCGCTCGAGTCAAAATGCCAGAAGCCTTCAGTGGCAAACGCGGCCAGGAAGCTGAAACCTTCCTTATGCGCATGGAACTCTATTTTAGGGAATACACCAAACATTTTACAGATACCCGCAAAATAGGCGCACTCCTCAATAACATGAAGGAAGGAGAAGCCCAACGATGGGCTAGACCCCTCCTTAGCAAATACCTGGCAAGCGAGAACCACCCCTACTTTGCCACCTGGCAGACAATGCGCGAGGCATTCCTCCTCGCTTTTAGCGACCCCACAAAGAAAGAACGCGCAATCCGGGAAATAGGGAAACTCATCCAGGAAGGATCCGCCCAGCGCTACGCAACCCAGTTTAGAACCCTGGCAGAGGACCTCGACTGGGGAAACCGTGCCCTTATTGACCGCTTCAAAGAAGGATTAAAACGAGACGTCAAAACAGAACTCCTCAAACAAGGGTTAACTAGGAACCTAGATAATTGGACCCTAGAACAATGGATTGCCGCAGCCATCCAGATCGACGACCTTCTCTTCTCTACTCGGTCAGGAGACCAGGGACGCTCCAAAGATCAAAGCAAAAGGAACGATCAACGAAACAAGGATAAAACTTTGGGCTCCCAACCCCGAGTACCTACGGAGGAAATAGAACGACAAAGGAAAGCTAACTTATGCATTAAGTGTGGCAAATCGGGACATCAAATCAAGGACTGCCTGTCCAAAGAATGGGTCTTACCCAAGAAAGAATCAGGAAAGAAAGCCGAAGTCTTAGAAATAACGAACGAGGACGAATCCAACTCCACGGGGTCGGAAAACTAGACTCGCGCCCTGCGTCCATGTCAGCAAGCGCCATTTCCCCTTCTAAGCATGTATACTACCTAAAGGCCTCAAGTAATACACCTACGACTTATACCAGCTTAGAAGGAATCATGGACCCTGTAAAGACCCTCATAGACTCCGGCTCCTCCAGAAACTTTATTGATATCGCCTTCGCCCGCAGGCACTCCGTCCCGCTCATCGAGCTCCAGCACCCTCGAACACTTATTGCCATAGATGGCAAAGAGACCACTGAACGCATCCAATTCAGGTGCAACCTCACCTTCATCGTGGAAGGGAAAACCTTCAAACAACGATTCTATGTCACGACCCTAGGGGATCCACTCATCCTCGGAAGAACTTGGCTCACGGAAGCAAACCCTAGCATCAACTGGGATCCCTTTACCATCACATACAGGGACGAGACCATACAACACGCCTTGGAAGGGAAAAAGGCCGAAAGCCAAACCGCTATCCCAGAAGAATTCCGGGATTTTGCCGACGTATTTGACGCCGACCTCTTTAAAGGACTCCCTCCTCACAGGACGCACGATTGCGCCATAGACCTCAAAGAAGGTGCAGAACTACCTAGGCCCGCGAAGACTTACCCTATGTCCCCCGCCGAGTCAAAGGCCCTCACCGAGTACCTAGACACCGAGCTCACGGACGGCAAAATACGCCCAAGCAAATCATCAATAGCCGCACCATGCTTCTATGTCAAGAAGGCAGACGGGTCCCTCCGCCTGGTAGTAGATTACAGAAAATTGAACGAAATCACTACCAGCGATCAATTCCCTATCCCCTTACAAGGCGATCTCCTGGAAAAGCTTCAAGAAGCTAAGGTCTTCTCTAAGATAGACCTTCGTTGGGGCTACAACAACGTACGCATCAAGGAAGGAGACGAATGGAAGACCGCATTTAGAACCAAGGAAGGACTATACGAATACGTTGTCATGCCCTTCGGCCTAAAAAACGCACCAGCGGTTTTTCAACGCTTTATGAACGACCTATTCAGGGACCTCATTGACGTATACGTAGTCGTCTACCTGGACGACATTCTTATCTTCTCCAAAAACAAAGAAGACCACACCAAGCATGTCCGAGAAGTCCTAAGAAG
>WSTJ01001680.1:0-11331 GCA_019623705.1 Ceratobasidium sp. 428 | reverse complement strand
CGGCGATTGTAGGAACCGAGCTCGTAGCGGAGTTTTAACAGGGGCGTTCAGTTTCGTTGGTGGCTGATACACGTGCTTCGGTACCTGGATCAACGCTCTTTCTATACCAGCTTCCCCAAGCTAATCTATTCTTATCATGATTACACTTTGTGGGGTCCCCAGTTTTCAAAGGAAAGTCAAACAGATCCCGACGCGGTGCACGTGACCGCGTCACCTACGCTTGATGAATTTCTATTCTGGTCAGCGACCCGGATAGCGCCCTTGCGATCGACCTCAATCTAAGCGAGAGACTTAAAGAGATGGCTCATGTAATTTTTTCTTATTAATTACGAACCGCTCAGCTGACTATTGACCGTCTCGGTTTCGGCGTTCCGGCTTCGTGCTAACGGCCACAAACGTTCTTCGTAGCCGAGCCTGAATTAGGGCAAACCGTGTCGCCCTGCTCAGCAAAAGATAACACGCTTTTATCCTTAACATGCGATTATAGGATCTAAACTTAATCTAACGAATATTACCCTACATTTAACAAACTCAACCTTTTCTCCAACCCAAGTCGCACGCCACCACGCGTCATGCGTGCGGACAAAACCCCACCCCAACTCCACTTATCGCTTGCCCTTAACCCCACATTAATTGAACCTTTAGCCCCGGGGTCCTTGTGATCGGTCAGGTCTGCCTACATCTAGTTAGTCTTTACGGGTTAGGGACCAAAAATAACTCGGCGGCTGCACATCTGCATGAGGTGCGATAACGCCATGCTGTTCGTTTGTGGTACTAACAGCCGCCGTGGCGAGTACTATGTCACTCTTACAAAGTCTGCCGTTCACAGTGTTACGAAGAGTCCGCATTGAGGTATGCGTTTTATGCAGTACACTGGGTTTTGGACGACGCTGAAAGTTCTAGTTCGCAGGCTTTCATACGATTCACAAAGGCGGCCCAACTAGCCATTATATCAGGGACCGGTATGTAGCCTGTTGCTGATACCTGCTCGATCACTTTTATATTGTAACGATCTTCTTTTAGTCCAGCACCCTTGAGTGATCTAAGCTCCCATGCTTGTTGAAAACGCGAGTTCGTTGTATATAGGACGCCTTGAAGATGAACTACTTACACCACTCCTACACTTCCAGGATAAATCGATGGCGTACAGTAGGCTATGTGTTACCCGAAGATTTAACCAGAAATTGTGAAAACGAGGCCTAAAGCTTTCGCGCCTTTCAAGTCGCAAGCGGGGCTTGGAGTTATCATGTAAGTGGATGCATTACCGCGGTAGCATTCCTATCAAAACAGTTAATTCGCCGACGAGGAAACGTAAACTGGTTGAAACCGTAGGGGACATCACGTTTCGCGCTGAAAACATCAGCCCGCGGAGCAAGAAGCCTTTTCCACTTCGTGAGCTGTTGAGTCGCGTAAGTATCTCAATGAACATGTGGCCGGTATTTCTCATCTGGACTCACAATCCTATCCAATTGGATCGTGTTCGATGCTTCTCGTTTTATGTGGCCTGATAAGTTGTGTTGGGCGATATGATGTCCGACGACAGGCAACCAAAGCGAGTCTTCTCGCACTCTTTATCCAAATAGTGTGGCTCAATGTAAGGAGAACATAATAAACTCAGGACGGCACAGACTATTGAGAGAATATCTGGTATGAACAGTGTGCTATTTATTCAACAAACTTTGTACAAACACAGAACCAAATATCTAATCAGCAGCTTGAGCCGCATGTACTGCACTTGCAGTGCCCTCCCCAGCTACTAGCCGGCTTAAACTATGTATCAGGCCGCCCGCACCAGATTCCCCCTTCCCTTTGGTCCCACTTTCACCCTCTACGGGGCTAAGCAGCCTGCTAGGCGGCTCAGTAGAATTCAGCATACCAAGCTCTGCACTACCCTGCTTTACGTTTTGCGGGTGGATCTCGGCCATGTTGGTAGTTGGGTCACCACCTGCTCGAGTTGAAGTTGGTTCCGCAAGATCATCGTCAATACGAGTAAGGACAATCTCAACGCCGTCAATCCAGGCCCCAGCACCCAATGGAAAGTCCAGATCTTTGCGTGTGAGCCTGATAGTCGTTTCCGTCGCATCATCGGCCATATGGAAAGCCGGGATGAACCACATCCATCCCATAGGAACCTTCAACACAGTTTAGCACATTGAATACCAAACATTGGCCAGTTGTGATAATAGAGAGATACTTACCTGGCCCATATAAAGCTTCGCCCTTACCTCCCTTCTCGCATCAAGCACTACACCCGGGTTAATCTCCACTTCCTCCATGTCTTGTCGAACCTCCTCCTTATTCGTGCCCTGCTCGGCCTTGGCTTCCTTCACAGCCGCGGCGACCCCCGTGGCGGTCGTGCTCATCGAACTTGCGGAAGCTGCGTCACTATCGTCCCCGCTGCCCCTGTATGCGCCAGGTACCGTCAGTCGAGATGAACTCGGGACGTTTTTCTTGTCGACCTTGAGCCACTTGGAGTACTTGAGCGGATGGAGAACGTGAGTACGCTTCACAGTCGCCTATCAATGCATACAGTCAGAAGTGAGGCGCCGCGAGTTAGAGATCACTTACGTCTTTATCGTTGACTTTCTGCTCGGTAATATCCGTAGGATCTGTTACACCCATTCGTGCAAAGCTCCGAACCATCTTTCTGTTATCCCACGAGCCATCGTCAAATATCCTCGCCAAAGCAACTTCCCCCTCCTTTTCGTCACGGTCTGCGTCAATGCCATGTTCGCGGTAACCGACTCCTCGCTCTTTTGACCTAGTCCGTTGTTCCCACCTCTCAAGTAGTTCTACGAGGCTGTCATCGTATCTACTCATGGCTTGAAATCGCGCACTACTATCAATTCGAGCTGCTTACCTAGCAAGTGAAACCCATATGTCACCTTTGCCCTTCTTCGTATCCGCTCCGCCTCCAACTGCACGATCAAGAATCGAGTTTATCATTCTCATTCCACGCTGTTTAAGGCTTGCATCATCGCGCATAATCACGCGAATAGTCCCAAGTCGCACCCGCTGAGTATCGTTTGGCAAGCTATCGGCAGGTAGGTGATCATTTGTGGCTTTGTTAATACCCCATACGCCAGGTGGGGCAGCGCCGTCAATCAGTCGACTCCAGTATCCAAGAAATCGGCGCTGAGAGGAAATTGAGACACCCTGTTTTACTTTGTTGGGATCGGAGGTGCTTTGCATGCGACGAGAAGTATGCAATGCAATAACGGATTCGAGAGCGGAACCCTGCTTGGTTGAATTAGGCTTGGGTGCAGAAGACGAGGTTGGAGACGGAGCCAACGAAGCAGAATCAGGTGTCGGTGCATCAAGGGTGGTAGCAGGGGATAACGAAACGGGCATATCCTTTGCGTTAAGGATGCCTTTAGGAGGCGCGGCCTCCACCCAGGAGGTTATAGGCCGAGCAGATACCTCATCCTCATCGCTCTCAACTTCGTCGATCAACATTTCTGCCCTTCGTTCGGCCCATTCCTTAGCAGCATAACTACGTTGCAGGCGAGGAGGGGTTGGTGTTTGTTCGAGGGTAAGTAGGTAAGCACAAGCAAGGGTTCCGGAGCGGCCCTTACCCGCTGTTGTAGCATAAGTGTCTAAAGTTTGCGCTAAATCACAGCACTTGCCTTTGCAATGCAGTACAACAACTCTGTGTTCGTCTCCTGCAAGCCATTCCCTCATTTCTCGTGCGGCGAGTGGGAGAATGGCCAATGGTGGGGCACTGTAATTCTCGTGTTACTGGAAGAAGAGACCAGAACACGCAGATACATACTGATGGTCTGGGAATGGGTACCTGCTAACTCTGTTATAAAAGTATTCCCCTGGATACGAGTTTTCTTTTAGGGGACAACTATAAAAGGCATGAGGACGCAATGGGCGGTAGAGTAGCGGCCTTACAAGTTAAATATCCAATAATTGTCTTTGTGTCTCTCGTCAAGAAATCTACGTGCATCTTCGCGGCGGTTACGATAAAGTGCCTCAAGACCATCAGCCGGGAACCCCATAATAATCACTTGATCAGTGATATAAGCCAAGTCGAGGTCAATGCTGCCATCTTGGAAACGGGCCTTTCTCCCGCTTACGACGCGTCGCGCGAAGTTTGTGTTCATTGTGTGGTGGTCGAGTAACAGGGGTATGTGAGCTGACGTCACCATCAGCTGACCAAGCAAATTGGCTCCGAGCAAGGCGCCTATCCTCAACTAATAATTAACTGGCGCCCGAATCTGAATCAAGTTTAAAGTACCACCAAGGCTACTTTACTTATTCTTCCCAGCTAAATATGACCACTATTCCGCATCACTAGGTGCTTAAAAATGTAGCAGCGGATTTATTCAGGTATCTTAGTTCGACTTCCTCAGGCTCGTCGGGGATTTTCAGTCGCAAGGTCGGCTTTCTAGGCTCTCATAGACGGTCTCTATATCACGCTATTACTAGGATGTTGTGTAACAGGCTATTTGCTCTTTCTCAGCTGAATGTAATTATTGGTTGGGGTGCTCGTGTTGATGAGTCTAGATACCTCATTGTCAAACTGATTGTTTCTATAATAGTATTATGATGCCTCGTACGTCATTTGGCACCTCTGATGAGCCAATGAGGCTGTATCACTGACGCTCTTCCGGACTAAGAGTGATTTAGTTTCCAAAATTCTCACTAGACATTTGATCACCAAACTTGTCGCCACAGCCACACTCGGTGTATTCGCCGGATTTTTCGGTGTGAAGAACTCGACTCACGTTGTCAAGACACAGCTATCCAACAGGCTCTATGCTTGCGCTGCGGGCTGCACGCCGAGGAGCTCGGGAGTGGGGCCAGGGACTGCGGATGCTAACGGCATACACTAAGATGCCTCAGGCCTCTGAGAAAATACTCCCCCGGTCAATACACCCCAAACACGTCTACTCGGATGCTTCAAATCTCCCTCCCCCCAAATCCAATCCAACTGTAGTTCTTTACGCTTTCCTACATCATTACCGAGAGCTCCCGCAACACCTGTTAGCCTCCTCTCAAACTGTACCCACCCCGTTCATACTACCGACGCATTCGTCTATACTCGATCAAAACGCGCTCGGGTTCACCCGCTCTGAGACACATTCGAGATGAGTAGTATAAGGAGCTATCCGATGCGTCCTCCACAAAAGATGCTGGAGAGACTGCGTGGTCGTTGGTGAGTGAATCAACAAAAACCACGACGGATCGCTGGTTGAAACATCATGTCCTGGGCTACATCTCTGTCACAACTGTAACCGCTATTATCCTTGAGGCTATAACTATCACTACAACTGCTCGAGACTGATTCTTACGCTCCACCTCCGCTTGCCGTTTACCGGACAGAACAATCATCTGCTGAGTTCCTGGCCCCCGCTCCCTTTGCTAACTTCTCGTCCGTCCCGCTCGCAAGTTTTAGTAGTTCTACTTATAATGAAGAGCTCGCATTACTGAACTGTCCTTACCTCTTTGGCGTAGATACTGTTCATCTGCCCCGTGGGTTGTCATGCAGCCTAGGAGGTGACTTTCGACTTTGGATGATTAGAGGTACACTTGTGTTTGGCGCTTTCGCGGTCTCTATCACTGCTAGTTGGTACTACTTAGGGCTGGACCACCATGAGCGAGCCAACTATACTCTTCGTGCCTCCTAACCGCTTACTCCTGTACTGAACATATGTGCAGGGATGTTGCGGCAGCTCCCTCCGCTCACCATCTCTGGGGGTGTATCTTCGTGGGCCGAGATTCGTCATAGTTATCTTCACATAGGAGCTCCTAGCCCGGAGTAAGTCTAATCTGCTCAACCGAATACTTCTAGGCTGCTGACGCCACGGTGTAGCGTCAACCACTGAGTGGCCTCTGGTTGAAGTAGCATACTTATCTTCCTCCTGAACTCCTCCTTATATACACCAGTCGCAAGTCCTCCCCTCTGGCCTAGTTTAACAATATGGTTTACGGCTCTTGGTATTGCTAGTGTTAAACAACGCTAATGATATCGATTCACAAGATAACCTCTATTACTACATTCGCTATTATCACCGTGGTTACTCTCAGGGTACCACCACTTAATAGTAACCCAGCGCTCGCATTGCCAAATATTGCATGATCTAGCTTTGTGTCTGCCTCATTGCCCCTGTAGGCGTCAGAGTGTTACCGGCCTGCCTACCCTCTTCAAACGACTAGGGATCGTTAGCGGGAGAGTGCATATGAGGGACCCATTCACTGACAGTCCGTGTCACTGATCGGTCAGGTGAATTTAGTCCACCTGCGGACTTATCTCTATACAAGAACTGTTTCATTTGTCCATCATGCTACATCACAAGGACCAGTGGATCGGACGTTGAGGATACTATAATTCGTAAAAGTTTTTTTTTTTACAAAAACTCTCCGCACACGCCTCAATATGATCGATAGGGGTTTAACCCAAGTCTCAACGCAGCTGCATTTCACCCAAACGACCCGGATTTCAGCGCTGTACAATAGAGAATATACGTTTGCCTCAAGCAATCCGTTTCTCCTCGTGCTCGATTACTTGTATCACCCGTCAGTCGTACTGCGCATATAGCCAGCTGCGGACGCACTTTTGTCAAGAGGTAGAGATGGGAGCCCGTGGTCAAGCTCCTTGAAACTTCTGAAATTAGAATCAAGACTTCTTGATGGCAACCCTAGTGTTTGACGCTCAAAACCTAGAGGACCCCCAACCGACGCAGCTGCACCAAGCATGCTCTCAATTTAGTTCGCCGCCTCACGAAGGAAGTGCGATGAGCAAACTGAAGCAGCCTTTCCAGCCGCAGCAATGTTTGAAGTGTGATGTTTATGCGGTGCGTTCAAAACCCATATGCAGCACTGCTTCCGCCAGTTGTTCTTTTGATGAGGCGGAACAAACGAAGCGTGCCCTGCATTGGTTGCGGATGCTAGCGGTCTTTGTTGTGGAGCAAGTACTCGTCCCAACCCTTGCTACAAGTGGAGGCAACCCTTTAACGGCTTATCTACCAATTCTAGCCAGAACCAAAAGGTGCCATCAGCAGCGATGATTGCAACAACATGTGCCTCAAGACCTTCGAAGAACTGCTCCATAAGATAATTCAATGGTCGAGATACACGCTAGAACGAGCGTTGACTGAGAATCACTTGACCTGTGTCGCATGGTATTTGTCGTGACTGACAGAATGTCGGTGGGATCCCTGGATTTGATTGGTCAGCGAATGATCGACACCACAGCCACGCGGCCACCCCACCAAAATGCCGTTGGTTGGCCGTTGGCTGAGCCTAAAAATAGTGACATGCTGTTGTCCGCGATTAGCTTCGATTCTGCATCCGACACTGCACTCCGACATCCCCGGGGCCTAAGTCGACATCATGCACGTTCCTGGGCATATATGTAGGGCGTTGTCGAACCAAGTCTCCATCACACCTCCCCTTTGCTTCAATGGCCACACTGACTCCACACTCTCCTCAGCCCGTCGCATCTTCGAGTCGCTCGCCTTCACCCACGCCAACGCCGTCCTACATCACGTACTCCAAGTCTGAACCAGACTACCATGATGACCACGATACAATCCCCCTCACCGGCCGCGGCGTCAGGCGTTCTGGATCGCCCACCCCGTCCGAGAAAGAAGAGCTTAAAGCTTTTGAAGGGACATCTAGGAAAATATTTCGCAAAGAGAGCTGGAAAGACAGAGATTTCCTAAGTAAGCACTTATCATGGGTATAAACTGGCACATCGACTTCAGTTACTAATAATTACTTTAGTCACAATGGCCGTAATTGCGGTTCTAATTGCAATCAGTGTCGTCATTGGTGTTTTTCAAAACAAGATTGTTGCAGCTCTCGTTCCGGCGGCTGAATGGGTCAAGAAAGCACCGGCCGGGTGGTTGATTCCAATTGCTATTCTTATCATCTTATCTATCCCTCCGGTATGTGCCAGTCACTTAATAGATAGACTGGTTACACTCACAAATACTCGTATTTAGCTCATAGGCGCTGAAATTATCCATATCCTATGTGGGTTTACATATGGGCTCTGGATCGGCTTTCTCATTACTTGCGGTATGCGTTTTTTTCGTTCATGTCTTCCAAGCCAACTAATTTGGTGAAATAGCTGGCATGGTAATTGGTGAAAGTATTACCTTCTTTTTGTTCCGCTATTGGCTTCGCGCTCGTGCCGAAAAGATGGAGCGAGGCGGTAGCGGATCACCTCGCTTTGGTGCACTGGCACGCGTTATTCGTGAAGGTGGATTTTTAGTTGCGGTTGTTGTTAGATATAGCGCGTTCCCGACACACGGTAAGTCACCTCAGCTCTGTGATGGAGGCGCATTAGGTTTGACCCGCTCTTCAGTTACTACTGCGATTTTCGCCGTGTCTGGAGTCACATTTTTGATGTTCCTCATCACCTTGGTCTTATCCCTGCCTCGTCAATTAGCGGGAGTCTACATCGGGGGTAAGTGGTCAGTTCTCGACCTTGATGGTCTGTTTATAACTCGACTGTAGTTCTCGCCAAGGAAGCTGTAGAGGGACATCCCTCCAAACTTGATCAGACTCTTTCCACGGTCGTTTTAGTTGTTACGATCATAATCACAATTGCTGCTATGACGTGAGTGCTTCTTTCCTCCCCTATAAACTCAACAGCTTAAAATATCTCAATAGTTGGATTCAATTCCGTTTGAAAGCTGCAGCTTTGGCTATCATCCGCGAGCGCCGCGCCCGTGAAAATGCCGTCGACAACCAGGAAATTAAACCTTTTAACCCAAGTGCCCTCTACGACCCCGAAGGCTCTAGCAATAACCATATGAATACGGAAACATACTTTGGAACCAGGACACCTAGCCCATCGCCTCCCGCGGTGCCGAGCGGGGCAATGATGCCTGCTCATCCAGCTCCAGCTCAGATCCACGTTGATAGTAGTGTAGTGTAGTGAGGTTGACGAATGCCTCAAAGCCACTAAGTTTTTGATTGATTGACCAAATGTAGCCTTCCTATGTTACATAACTATTTCGGGTGTATTTTTATGATAATGACGACCTCCAGTTTTCGAACTCGCTATAGCGGCTTTTACTGTGTAGCCTATAGTCACAGCCAGGACCGATGCTTGATGGCCACCTTCAAGCTGTTCGAGTTTGTTATATCAAGTCTTGAAAATCAGCTAGCTCAGCGTTAAACAACACAGCATATCGAACCAAATCAAGCAAATCAAGCGCATACACTCACTAAAACCTTAGCGTGGACACGGCGAAATGCAAGGAGCAAGTAGTATAGAGGTGTTCTAGGCGTCGTTGCTCGGTGATACCCTAGTCAATCTGTATCGAGTAATTCCGGCAAGTTTCATTGATACAGATCCAACCTGAGGCTAAAGATCTTGGGCTCATGCTGTAAACTGCTCCCAGGACCTCCTTGAAAATTCTTGCGGACAGCAAGAGATCAAATCCATTAGCAAGCTTGGCGAAGGTAATAGCCGGTGTAAATAATAGGTCACTGGACTAGCAAAGCCTCAGTACAAAGATAGCACTGCCCCAGTGAAGGGTACAGGTTGCCGAATATACTGTGTGGATTGCCGGATTCACAAAGACGTCATGATTCGAGAGTGAGAGGTTCCGGGTTCACCTGAAAGAGTTTTCTCTCCACGCCTCATAGCGAGGCATTTTCAGTGTGCCGAAGAAACCAGGTTATTGTAACACGAGTTCTGGCCTTATAATTTACTTCTACAGACTTCGGTGATAGATTCGCACAAAGCGAGCAAACGGTGTAAATCGCCGGCTATTACCACGCTGCTCCATTTCAAGCGAGTATTCTGCTATCAAAATCTGACTGGGCACCATCAGCGAGGTATCGGGTGGTGAGAAAAATAGGGGATGCAATGTCACGTGGGTCGGGGTTTGTTTGGGTGTGGAAATAATTTCCTTTTGTAGATTTTAGCTTTGATATTTGTGGCAAGTGCGAACTCATAACTGCTAGTCCTGGGAATTTTTTCAATTGGTCTGATACAATGAACAACTCCGCCTGGCAAGGAACCCGGCAGTGACATGCCACACAAGGTAACCGGTGGGTAGATCAGTTGACGGTAACTGAGTACGAGCTCGTGGTGAGAGTAGCCGAGCCTATATAGAAAATAGGGGTGTTGAGCGACTGTTCCAGGCGAGCCTGAGTTTAGAACACTGACCGATGAAAGGCTCCGTTCCAGCTTGAACTCCGGTCAAATACTTGGAGGTCGAAAGCCCTTGGTTGCTGCTGAGGTAGGCTAAATCGCAGGAACTGTCAACATGTACTCTTGGCGTGGTATAATCTTGCGATGCGACGTACTGAAGAAAGTCTTGAGATCCTGGTTCGACCAGTTCGTGATCTCGGAAGCAGCAACGAAGGACCAGACGGTCCAGGTGGAAACAGTGCCCTTAAACAGCTTCCATGACTTGCCGGCGACCTGAATCTACGTTTAAGCGTGGCCCGATTTCCTCAAGTATCGGGCCGGCTTACCGTTACAGTAGCGATCTGGGACCCGGCAGGGCCAGCGCCGCCACGGGCACTCAACCAGATCATGATCTCGTCGGTGCTAGATCCGCCGGAGGAGGTGCTCAACCACAGGTCGTATGATACGTTGCTAACAAGGTCGGAAGAGGTACCGGAGTAGGACCAGGACCAGGTAGATGGGATCGAGGAGATCGCTGAGAGCTTCTTATTGAGACCCGTCATGAGGGCAAGGTTGGCGTCTAACAAATTCTTTATCAAGTTGATGGATCATGCGAAAGTCGAATTATACCCACAGCTCTTGACGTTGTATGGCCCACCAGCCCACTTGTAGGTGGTCTTCCATGCGACTGTCTTACCATTGACGGAGGTGGCTTGCGTGGTCTGCGAGCCCGAAGTGGCGGCGCTCATACCCCACAAGTTGTTGTACAGGGTGTAGTATCCACCGTTCTACAAGGAACGATCAATAAACATGGGTATATGCGTGACAAAAGGACAACACACCTCGCTCTCAGTATCCCATTGCCCTGACAGGACGTTGAATCGCTTGTTGAGCGAGACATCAGCCTTGACCGGGGAGGCCGAGACGAGGGTAGAGAGGGCGAGCGAAGCAATGGCGAGGAGCTTGAAAGACATGTTGAACGAACAGACGAGTGACTGGTTAATGTCTCCTCTGATCATAGCTCCAATTTATACCCGCGCTCTCGCCACGGCGACAGCATACAAAAACGGTATCTCCGTAGGCTGAACGACTAGCCGTTGTCCGCACGCACCATAATGCAAATGGAGGAAGGTGAAGAATTAATACAACAGCAGAATAGCATGCACGAAACAGGTCATCTGAACGACCAGCAATAAATTCGGGGTAATTATCCAAGACCAGCTGAGCGA
>WSTJ01001679.1:0-11331 GCA_019623705.1 Ceratobasidium sp. 428 | reverse complement strand
TGCTTGCTCCACACATTCAACGTTAGCTCCAGCACTAGTTGTTGGCCGGCGTATAATATGGAGGTATCAATGACAGTAATGACGCAACGGAGCTCTATGCAGGGCAGCGAAGCGGGGCAGTGCCATCGCGTATAATTTGCCTTAACTTGGCCTTAACATAAGTAGCAGTATTACCTTCTACAGCAACTTTCGGTCTCTGAGCGATGTAACCCTGTTGGAAACAGTACGGTGATGGCGGCCATAAGAAGCGCGGAATTGCCCGTTTCACAGCATACAGCGCATATACCAAATTATGACCCTGGTGACTCCTCAGTTCATCAAAACCACTGCGGCTTCGCATGGCACGTAGCAGGACGCTACGACTTACGCCGAGCATAGTATTGTAGAGCAGGCAGTGTGAGGTAGCTTAGGCGTCTTAACAGACTCAGAGGGCTTAAAGAGGTCTTGAAATATAAAGATAGCAGTACCCTGTAGTGCTTAATTACAGAGCCTCGTTTCAATTATAAAGACGATACATGACTTGATAAAAACAGTGCGTGGAAAGATGATACTATACATGTCAAAATATTTTATGGCCGACCTCAGGATGCACCCCCACCTCCATCCCCACCTCCACCTCCCCCACCTCCTCCTCCACCGTCGCCACCTCCGCCGCCATCGCCGCCAAAATCTTCGTCTCCACGTCGGCTGTCCTTGGCATACTTCTCCATAATTACCCAGGTTACTAGGTGAAGATTGGGTGCAGTTAGTCGATCATTCATGTAGATCCGGTTACATTGACTTACCAACCAGTGCACCCATCATATCCACACCAATGTTGTTAATGTATAGTGCCGACTTCTTGTTCCGAAAACGAGCAAAGCTCACGCGATTGTAGGTCGCTAGGTTCACTTTCGAATCCGCTGTAACACACTGGGATATGGATTAGCATACATGCGCCATTTAGATGAAAAACAACGCCTACATAAAGCTCTCCGTGGTCCTTCCACTTGAACGACCTTCCGCTCCTAGCGGTATAGATCCTGGAGCTATTAACTATAAGGTCGTGCTGAGACACAAGCTAGATGTATGCGCCTACCTTGAGAATGTGCCTGACCTGGGGAACAGGTCGTGTATGGACCCTTCACGTCCCTCGAATGCTAAGCGGTCACTGCTGAGTTGGTGCCACTCTATAGATGCAACAGCGATCCCGTATCGGAGTATCGTGGTCGTCGAACCTCCAAAAATCTTAGTCGGAGTAGATACCTAACCTCGCTCCGTTTGAGTATTTTAGTACGTAGTCATGATTCGGTTGTGCATACCTCGTATACGACATGACCATCTGGAGCTGTAAGCAGGGTATTGAGGATTGAAGTATTTGTTTGGCTTAGACTAACCATACAGCAAGTACCAGATGAGTTATGCGGTTGGTCAAGAAGTTTCAGTCACTCACATTGCCATGATGAAGCGGATATGCGTTGGATTGATGCTGTTGCGTTCTCATCTGTAGCCTATATAGTCTTCGTCTAGCATAGCCCTGCTTGCTCCACCTGTTCAGCCTTATAGTACCAGCGCTAGTTGTCGGCCATTGTTGAGTGAGAATTATGATGTTTGCACGATGTGATAAGTAATGCCAAGGCAATGAAGCAAGGCAGTACTTTATCAAGTATAATCCGGCTTAACATAAGTAGTAGCATTGCTTTATATGGTAGCTCTTGGTCCCATGAGTAATGCAATACTATTGGAAACGCGGCAGTGATGGCCGTAAGCTAAGGAACCACAAAGCCGCCCAGCTACACAGCAAGTATCTATCGTCTATCTTCTACTGACAATGGAACGACGAGCGTGGGAAGAACTTCATAAAGCAGACGCAGCCGAAACCCATCCAACGTGACTCAGGGCTGCGTGACAGCACCGCCACTGACGCACTCTTGCACTGTAAATCGTGAATACCGGGCCCGCGAGGCATGTTTTCGAAAACATAAAACCATCGTTTTGTGCATTAAGCATGTACGAATCGATTGGCGAGGCCATAATTATGCAAAACCCTGCCGTCGTAAAGCCTTAGCGATTCTACTCCCCGAGACGAGCTTGCCCATAGCATGCCCAAACAACCATGGCATCAAAGCAAACCCAAACATAAGGTCCGAGCCAAAATGCAGTAACGTGAAAAACACTAAGAGTTTTATAGTGAAAAAGAGATTTTAGCACACTAATGGTCGTTAATTTTCATTCGCCTGCCAATACAGCTACTTTTTTTCACGGCATTGGGTGGTTGGAAGCCGTTCGAACCAGGGTCTTACTTTAGTGTCCTCACGCCCCTGTCACCTTTGAGTTGTTTGGGCATGCTATGGGCAAGCTCGTCTCGGGGAGTAGAATCGCTAAGGCTTTACGACGGCAGGGTTTTGCATAATTATGGCCTCGCCAATCGATTCGTACATGCTTAATGCACAAAACGATGGTTTTATGTTTTCGAAAACATGCCTCGCGGGCCCGGTATTCACGATTTACAGTGCAAGAGTGCGTCAGTGGCGGTGCTGTCACGCAGCCCTGAGTCACGTTGGATGGGTTTCGGCTGCGTCTGCTTTACAAGCGACCCAGGCCGAAGTACCGTAAGCGCCGAGTTTGACGTGGAGCTGGTCTGGCGCTACCCGCCGGGTCACCCCCAAAGCACCCTGGAGGTAGCTCGGGGGTTAGGGGTCGCATAGAGCCATACTTATATGTAGCTGGAATTACAGAGCGGGTTCGCAAATGGTTCTATATATGTATGTGCGATTGTAATGGCTTTAAGGGGTTTAACTCCCAAAGGGCGAATTATACGATTAGACCGTTGAGGCATGATCATTGGCAATACCTCAAGTTTGGCGTTCCTCTTGCCGCTGTTTTTACGCGGCAGTATAGTTGAGAGCTTCGGCTTTTGTATGTGACACGAAACCGACGCATATGGCTACTTAAATCTGGTAGAGCCTATGTATATGCGCACGTGTGGGCGAACTATGATTTTTGGAGCAAGTCACTTGATGACGGACCTGCAATTTTGGTGGTAGTCGGGCTTCAAGTGATTTATAAGATCTCTACCTCCTAGGGTAGCAGTAGTAGCCATCCTGATGAGAGGTTTTTAGCCTTGTTGGGTCAGACGATGAATTGTGCGTCCAGTCGCCGGTCAAGCGCCCAGTCACTCAGAAGCCTGGTCTGTAATTTTTGGTGCTTTCTTCAGTTTTATCAAGAATCGCTGACTAGAGCTAAACGTTTTTCACTTCAAATAGCTAAAATATAACATCACGTTCACTATTTTTTACAACAAGCTGGCTACAACATACAGTCAAACTCATTCTACCACTACCTACTCTGCGAGCTCAACAATCCAAGCAAGAGCAAGCTGTTAGACGCTGGTTAGTTAGACCATACACTATACGGGTCAAGGAACTGACCTTGACGAATTTGCTGGCCTTGTCAAAGTTGAGCTTGTCGATCGTGTCCGACGCGCTGTGGTAATACGGGTTCAGATACGTATCAGACGGACCAGACTCGTCGATAGACACGGATGCGTATCCTTGGTTGTACCACGAGACTGCAAAGGGGTATGTTCAAAATGATAACAACAAGGATTAATTGCTTACAGTGGTCAGAGCATGCATAACCGCACTTGTTGGTGTAGAGAGATGCCTCGGGGACATAAGACGAAATGACCTTTTGGCTAAAGGACTGAAGTGAGGCGTCTGTATCAGTGAGCACCGTCAAGACAGGCTTAGACGTCGGTTGGTATGCGACCATGTCAAACTGGAGCATTGCACGAACAGCCCTGAAGCACGACGTAGGTACAAAATCAAAGAGAATATGTGCATCGCCAGATTACTTACCTGCCGGCCGACTTGTACTGTTTCGCGACGGTAGCGCTACCAAGCATACCACCCTCCTCGCCACCGTAGGCATGGAATTCAACTGGGCGCGAGCCGGACCAGCCATTGGCTTTGAGAATTTGAAGAGCCTGAAGGAGAATCGCAATGCCAGAAGCGTCTGAAACAGAATTATGAAACAAGGAATGGCGTAGGAGAAGGATGCATACCATCGTCGGCACCGGGAGCACGTGCAGTGGCACTACCGCCAACAGTCGAGTCGATGTGTGCGCCTAGCCAAAGTTAGGATTGGATATTTCCAGCGCCAGGTCGGACATACCCAAAATGATAACATCGCTTAGACTTGAGCCTGACTTGGCCGGGATGGTCGCAACGACATTCGGCTGGTTGAAAGAGTTCGCGATGGTTTTGACATTTGCGGACCCAGCTGCATTAGAAAACTGAGTTTGGATCCAGGTCGAACCAGCGGCCGCATTGGTGCTCTTGTAATAGCGAGTAGTGTAGCCAGAGAGCGTAGACACGGTGCTTGACAGCCCAGAAGCCGAAATCGAATTGAACATGGTCGTCAAAGCCGGGTACTACCATGGAGTGAGTCAAGCGTCTAATTAAACAAAACTAACGTACCTTGGACGGCGTCGGCGTAGGATATGTCGCACGGGCCTCGAGATCATGAGACTCGCGGCGGACAAACTCCATGCCAGTAATGTCAAGGAAGCCAGGCCCACGAAGGGTGTGGTTTCCGAGCCTGTAGATGATTGTATCGGAGACGCCCGCAAGCTCGGGGTGGGTAGCACGCAGAGCGTCTGCGCCCTTGGTCAAGTCTACAGAATGAGATTCGCGCAAAAGGGCGATAGCTGCAGTAGGAACCCATTCGGCCTGGTTATCGGCTGGGCCAAACTGAGGCGGAGGTGAGCGGCAAATCTAAAAATTAGCGCTCTACTTACCTTCAACAAACGCGAGTCCGCGTTGAGTGGGCGCACGCCCGCAGGGACAACAGCACCTGCGGTAAGCGAAGCAAGAGCAAAGGTGCCAACAGCGAGGACCGCGAGCATTGTGGGAGACGACAGTTAAGGAAAGACCGAGGTAGAGATATTTATAGGGGTGCCATATCGCGGATCGCCATGTGGATCATCTAGGCGGTAAGCGTGGAAGCTGCCTACACACTTGTGATCGAGAACCACTGACCCCACTGGTGCCAAGTCCCTGCACGCTACACACGTCCGATTTACCTCGTCGAAGTTCAGCGTCATGTGGAAAGGCGACACGTGACCGCGAGTCAGTTCACCCAAAACGGCCCGCACTCTCCAGTTGGGGTTTAGAATCTGCCGCTAAGCGGGATGACCTCGCTTGTGTATCTTTGCGCAGCATATACACGCACAAGGAATACCATTGCCATATTACAAATGCCACTTACTGTAGAGCAGACAGCAAACATTCCTCAGCCCTCGTGCTTGGGATAAACGTTTGCGCATTGTCATGCTGCCCTCCGTGCTGTCTCGGTGCACTTGTAACCAGACGATCATACAGCGTGTCGATCGATTAATGAGGAAGTCGGAATCTATCAGCCCATGAGCGAGGGATGCCCAGACAAGTTACACACTAGGTTCAATGTAAGTTCGCCTTGGCGCCTAACTAAACATCTCGGGTTTACGGCAGACCTGCCTCCTTATCGTGCACATGTAATCTTCTGCGAGCACCACCTCCTTCGAATCGGGTGTGCTCTCGAAACCCCATGCAGGGGTTGACGATCAATAATGGCCGCGACGACGCGACTGTAGGTCAAATATGTGAATTGTAGACTAAACAAATATAAAGGAGGGGGGTATAAAGGTTAGTATAAAGCTAGTAATACAGTGTTCGCAGGTGATACAGTATGGGCACACATAAACAAGCAATTAGACCCGCTAGCAATTCGAAAGGGTCAATAAAATTCTTCGAGAAACTATGTGAAAATACAGACTCACACAACATCCATTTATTAGAAGCTTATAAGCCGAATCCTCCTTCGCCTTTTGGCAACTCGTCCCATAACCGATGACGTTCTTGTTTTCCAAACGGCAGGCACGGTAGACTAGTAATCAAACTTCGTTAGAAATCGTGCCGATCAGGTATTCAGATGTACGTACCGACAGGTATGGCACAATGTTCTGTGCCTCGAGGGGAGTTATAAAACCTCCAACGTACATGTGCCTGGTTGACATCAATTCGAGCCTGGTTATATAACGAGCGAGTTGCAGAAGCTCGAGCTTCATCGCGTGTCGAACCCCATGCGCTGCAGTGCTGGTACTCTTCCCCGTATTGGGCGGAAACTATTAAAGTGAAGAATTATCTATGTGTAGCCGTCCTACGTTAATAAGCAAGCACAAGGCTTACATATAGGAATTGCCCAGTGTCCCTTACGTGGATTATTCTTATCCACCAGCGGAGTCTCCCATTCTACGAAGGGTGCTTTGACATGTTGAGCCCATTTGTGTATCTCATCCAAGTAAGAAGAAACGTTTGGCCTAAGCTCGTAGGGACGTGAAAAATCGTGTATTGTGTCGGAAATTCTACTAGGCATTATGTTTGAATCTACAGAAGAAGGGATGTAGTATCACACATACCTGGTACCCAGCCTTTAATATGAGCGGGCCAGCAAGCTCTTGGCTTTGTCCATTGCAAGCGATGACCCCAAAGCGTAGCCCCTGCGTGCAGCATAGCGTAAACAAGGGCTTTCCGCGCCGCCCATCGTCACAGAATTATCCCTCATAGCTTGCGCGCCACCAAGCAGAGATTACACCCTAATTGCCTGTCTAGAAGGTGTAGTAAAGGCCGTTGGACGAGTGGATAGAAGCAGGGAGCAAGCAAATTTTCAAACGGCGCGGACACTGACTTAACCGAGCTCTCAAGTTTGAGCAACTCCACCTAAACGTCATCGTGGACCGACAGCGCCCGAAATAGGATTTTGGTGTGACAATATGGCCACTCAGGGTGCATAGTAAAACCATTCAAAAGATATGCTGACAAGCTCATCCAAGAGTGTTTGGACCAGGTAGCAAAGATACGCATTGTCGCTCAATTTTGTTTCTGTTCAACCCGGAGCGTTGCGCTTGGAGCTAAAATGCCTTGCTAAATTCATATTATCTGTGCATAATAGAGCGCGGGAGATACGGGTCAAAAAGAGCGACGATCGAATGCTCAGAAAGGTCGAACTTGTACAGCAAAGGCTCTTTGACCGACAGAAGTCGGCGTTGAGTGGAATACGACAGGGCGTTGAGTCACAGCAGCAAAGCAATCAATTCTGTGCTTCAGTGGGTAAAGCTGAGTTCCAGGCTATTGTGAGTATTCTTCGTCGCTTAGGGAGGCGTTTTCGAGACTCCAGCAGCTACTGTCAGGCAGAATGCAAAGCAGGTGGTCGAGACTCGATTGGCAGCTGACAAAGTGAGGTCGTCACGTGTAAGCTACTCACACTAACATTTGCAATACAGCACACGTCGCGACTTGCCAACCCGCACCTCCCGCTCTCTTCGATCACTCATTTACCGCTTGGCTTCTACATTGCATGCAAGGATCTGTAGTCGTGAATATGGCGAACTCTTACGGAGCTCTGACGTCTAGCAAATACTCGGTCATTCTACCCACTTACAACGAACGAAAGAACCTCCCGGTAATTGTCTGGCTCTTGGCAAAGACATTTACAGAACAGTACGCCCTTGCTCTGGTATAACACCACCACTCTCCTAACGATATATACTAGTCATATCTCCTGGGAAATTATCATAGTTGATGATGCATCTCCGGACGGAACGCAGGACGTTGCGAGGGAGCTACAGAAGGTCTATGGGGAAGATCACGTAGTTAGTGTGGTACCACTGAGAACGGATAACGGGTGCTAATTATCACCTAACTCGACAGCTGCTAAAGCCTCGAGCTGGTAAATTAGGACTTGGGTGCGTGCATATTCCACTACGTGGCGGGTCGTTGACACACGATCTTCAGTACCGCGTACATCTATGGTCTTAATTTTTGCACCGGGGATTTCGTTATCATCATGGACGCGGATTTTTCGCACCACGTATGTTGAATCTCGTTACAAGCCGTACACGAACCACCAACTAACGTCTGCCTACCAGCCAAAATTCATCCCAGAGTTTATCAAGTATGTTTTCAACCTCATAACAATGAAGCCTGTTTCACTCACTATTATTTATCGCAGGCTTCAACAGGCGCACAACCTTGACATCGTCACTGGGACTCGGTACCAAAGTACATCCACTCCTGAAATGCCAGGGGGCGCACCAGTCACTCCAGGAGGGGTACATGGGTGGGATTTGAAGCGTAAACTTGTTAGCCGAGGGGCCAATTTCCTCGCCGATACTGTCCTTAATCCTGGAGTCAGTGATCTTACAGGAAGTTTCAGGTAAGCAGGTTGCGAAATTTGTAGTTTCGGCTCTAATGCGGCTCCCATTTATTCAGATTATATCGAAAGCATGTCTTGAAACATATTATCGAGCTGGTTGTTTCTCGAGGCTATGTGTTCCAGATGGAGATGATGGTGCGCGCGCGAGCTCTCGGCTACACCGTTGGAGAAGTACCGATCACCTTTGTGGATCGGATTTTCGGAGAGAGTAAACTAGGCGCGGATGAGATTGTAGGGTATGCAAAAGGTGTCTGGGCGTTGTTTGTTGGCGTGTAGATGGTGGTTTTCGTTCTGGTTTGTCTCTTTTGCATTATGTCTAGAATTTTACTACATCTCTGAACTCTCTGCGGAGTAGATGCGCGCGCCATATAACAGCGTGTCTGGGTCTGGTCAACTAATCTGCACTTGAAACTTGCGTAGACCCGGAGAGACCCACTTAGAACAGTACAGTGTCCCGGTGCACATCACAGGCAATCCTCGCCGTTAAATGCGCCTGGCGGCCTACCAGTGACCCACCATAACATAACCATAGCTAGGCTTTGAGCCATCGACTCTGGTGTTACACCCGAGATCTTACGAGGAAGGAGAGCGAAAATTGCCCTCGACCAGCTGAACTCAAAATTGACTTCACTCTGCGCCGTTGTCTTTCGGGGTGCTGCGCTGTGTATACACAATCGAGCAGCTCCTCAAGGTAGAACAATAACTAGTCGATTACTGCCATCAATCAAGCGAAATGGGCGTGATATACAATAATAAATAGGCGAATAGATATATGGCCCGAACAAAGTTTATGAATAAGGCGAGCAGGCTTTGGCAGACCTCTATTCCAACGAGCCACGAAACGCGACTATACTACTTGCCAAGCTTGGCGTAGACCTTTAACGACGCAATATCCCAATAAGCATCTTTGAATGCAGCAGGATTATTGTTGACGAAGTCTGAAAACGAGAAGGAAAAAAGCCACTGTTATGAGTAAATGCGATGCTTGTGTTATGGGTCCACGAACCGACGCAAGTTCCTGGCCATGGTTTGCACGCTTCCGCTCCGTGGAAGACACCGTCTTGGCCAGCCCAATCTCCGCCTATGCAGACAGCTCAGCAAAAAGCTTAGCTCAAAGGGGTTCAACCTAACTTACAGAGTGTCAAGTTGATAATAATATTCTGCGGACCAAAGACAGTGGGGAAGTCGCAGGTGCTTGAAGACTCCCAAACGGCTACAGGCGCACAAAAATCCTTAGTAGAGATCAGCGGAAGGCCATATTTGACCGCGGCCGGAACATTCGCATCATGGCGGCCCCAGAACCAGACGGATATTCTCTTGTCAGTTCTTTCGGTGACAAACCTAAGCAACCAGTAACCCTTAATATTCGTAGGTGGTTCTCTATACTATTCAATGACGTACCATCCTCCACCCATTGCGTTCAAAGGCTGAGCATAGGAGTCTTTCCTATCCCAGCCGACCGCACAACCTTCATTGTAGTTGTTCAAGTAGCTACAGTTAGTCGAAAGCACGTTGCTGTGACATAGAAACCCATTAAATATATCTGACGCTCATGTAAGGGAACGTTACTACATACCCAGTCATAGGGCGGGTAGGCTCTATAGTGCAGTTGTTAATCGTGTGTAAAGCCGAACGATTAGGGATCTGACTAAAAAAAAACCGGGAGAGACAGTTAAGTAAACCTCTAGCAACCCATCGCAACCGAAGACATACTCGTTCACCTAATAGTATAGCGTTAGTAAGGGGAAGAACGAGGCGACTATAGTACTTACGCCTTCCAACACGTCAATTTCTCCGTTCTTAGGCCAACCTTCATGTTGGGTCATCCAGTAGCTAGGTACGGAAGTATTAGGTACGCGACAAGCCCTCATACAGGAAACGTACGTACGCTGGCCAGGTCCTGGATCAATCACAAGTAAGACTTTAATGGAGCCGTGTCCGAGACGGAGAAACTTACCCACATCCAACAGGCATATGGTTCTAGCAGGACACCAAGGCGTCAGAGGCTGATGCCATTACAGCTGTAATCAACTTACCAAGTTCAGGACAAAAAGACCATTTGTCCATTGCTTCTTCGACTGGAGCCTTATCGATTCACGACCTGGTCCATTAGGATCTAACACAGTTGTTGAATCGGTACGCATGATGAAGCCGCCTTCACGGGTACACTGTGTAAGATTGTGCGCAATCGCAGTCTTCATGTCGACATAGCTGGAAATCAAGTCAACACCGGGTGAGAGGCAAAATAGAAACAGAAACGCGAAACATACTCGACGCGACCATGAGTTGGATCGGGCATAGCCTCAAATGTGAACGACTTCAAAAAATCTTCGCCTTGGTAGCTATCAGACAGGTACCAGGTGGGAGGATTCAATCCAGGCAGCGTGCGATGATGGTGTCTAACTTGTCCGGGAGTTCCACGAAAGAAATCATCGGCCGCGTCCAGCCCCAAGGTGACTGGGATTGCGACCGCAAGGAGTGCTAGCGCTCGAGAAAGAACGTGGTTCATACTCAGGTGTAAGGAGTGTCGAGGGCGATTGCGGGAGCGAATTTTTTTCGCTTGTATTTAACAATGGACTAGCAGGCGGAAGAAATGCCAACACCGTGCCGGGGCGCCATCGTAGAACTATCCCGCCATGCTTCGGATTGCCAAGACCCAGACTTCTAGATCCTCATGATGGTTCGATGTGGCTCGTATCTTATCATCACATGGCTACCCGGCAACACATTACGTCATTTAGCCACCCACACGAGTCGCCAAGCCCATCAGCTTGTCTCAATCTTCCTCCTAACCATGAGCACTACGTACAATCAAATACCTCATTTCCGCGATGTACGCTGACAATAGTGTGTAGATATACACTATCTAAGACCTCTCCGACTAACACTACACTCACGGATCCAGATGGAACTGTCATATGGGAGGTTAGCTTCTGCCTTGCGTCACTGACTATCACAGTACACTCGCATTCGGCTTAATCAGGTAGCAACTCCCTTCAGAGTGCACGATAGTGAGACGACAATCACGCGACAGGGGCAAACAATAGCAACCATACAGTGGAAGGTGTTTAAGAAAAGCACACTGACGATGAACGG
>WSTJ01001678.1:0-11353 GCA_019623705.1 Ceratobasidium sp. 428 | reverse complement strand
CCCCCTTTCGTTTT
This sequence comes from Ceratobasidium sp. 428, assembly GCA_019623705.1. NCBI lineage: Eukaryota > Fungi > Basidiomycota > Agaricomycetes > Cantharellales > Ceratobasidiaceae > Ceratobasidium > Ceratobasidium sp. 428. Next base: position 11,339 of record WSTJ01001678.1, on the reverse strand, counting down.
CCTTCCATTCATCCCAAAGTAGAATTCATCCTTATTTCGGGTCTCGACCTTTTCACGAAGGGTGCGAATTCGGTCTCGTTTTGAACGATAGTCTCGGGCGCGGAGGACATAATCTTTATGTTTTTCGAGCAGACCTAGCTTAGATCTATGAGATAACTGAGAGCGTTCTTTGTGTTGCCGGCGGTGCAGAGAGTTCCGGAGAGGCATCGTGGTGGAGTGGTTGTGAAGATTTGTGAATCTGATAAGCCGAGTCCTCAGGTCCAGGCCCTAATTGCCGCCGGTAGCGCCTTGCTTAGTCACGGTAGACTCATCAGCAATTCGCAACACGTTCGTTTTTGGCCTGAGCAGCCACCATGCAAACCGTTACGTCTCTTGACGTCTCCGAGCTCTTGTCTCTTAAATACAATTCACGCTATCGTGCTCGTCTCTCAACCCGTTGACCGCCTCTATGTTTACTTCGCTTGCTAATACGCTACCCGCTGAAATATTGGCTCATATTTTTCGCGACCTTGGCCTGCGAGATCTGAGTATCGTATCTCGTGTAACTCGGAACTGGCAGGCTGTGGCACTTCCCGACCTGTATCATACTGTATATCTGAGGCGCGAAATGGACTTGGCAAGACTTGCGGACAGGACTAGAAAAAATGACTCACCACTTTCTGTTCATACACACCTCCGAAAGCTATTTTTGGATCAAGGACCTAAAAATAAACATTCGCGCGAGTATTATCCTCCTTATCACTATTCATACTTGTCGTCCCTCGCCACTTTACTATTTGCTGCATCACATCTCCAACATCTTTCGTGGGAACTCACGCATCCGCCGCCGATCCGCCCTATCACAGAAATTCTGCGAACACAATGTCCAAGCATACGCTCGGTTCGCGTCTGGATAAATCATTGGGATTATTACTTAGGTATACTCGGATTTTCGGCATGCTTTACTTCACGTTAGACTAACCGATATTCAAGGTTACCGCATCCAGTGAGCTCGCGGAAAGCTCTCCCTAGTCTTTTGTGTTGATCCTTTACTTGCCGCCCAGGACCTTGGTCATCAAAAATATCCAACACATCTCGTTACATATGACCTGTTTACGTAGGCTAGCTATGATTCAGCGTGAAATCAAAAGGGTGGCTGATTTTTTGGCAGAGAGCCTCTAACCCCAAACGAGGGCCATACTAGCCTGATAATCTCACTTGTTTGTACCTATTCTAACCTTCAATGTATGTGAATCAGTTTGGATGGTTCTTGCTTACTTCAAAAGCGTGACGGTTCATAATCGTTCCCGCACCTTTCCGGAGAAACTGCCCAGACTCAATAGGAAACCTATCGTTCAACCTCCGTGAAAACAACTGTTCTGCGATGAGACACACTCTGAATCTTTCACGCTCTCGTGCCTAGGTTATAATATCAGTAATTTATATGAGATGTATGTTGTGTAGTTCGGTTGTATTAGATGAACATAACAAGAAAATACCGCCACCAGTAGTCAGGTTTGTTGAAGAGATCGATTAGGAAAGGCATACGCGTACACCTACGCGTATGCACACGCGTACACTTACGCGTTCGTTATCCGATGACTCGTTATGCCGAAACGCTTACTACGCTCTGTACTGACTCATCTCTCTCTCGTCTATTTAACGTCTCGTTACTCGTTGTATTTACATCGTCCAACGAATACACAGCGATCCCACTTCCACTGCTTGACTCGCTAAGTCATAGCTCTTGAGTGTCCGAAGGTTTCGGAATCATCCTCAACAAGGTTAGCCGTGATCATAGGATTACCCACTTAAAAATCAACCGTTCACCTTTGGAGTGTGAGGGGTCATAAAAGTAGGCTTGCGTTCGTCTCAGCCGGTTGACCGGTTGGCAGGCTTACAGTAAGCCATAAATGGTTTGCACGTTCTAATATTCAGACCTACCACGGTCATGGGCCCTTTGATTTATGACGTAGCCGAGGGTGACAGGGGTATGCTGCTTCGCTGATTGTATTACGTACGTCGGTCGAGGCTTTCCATCACGCAAACTTCCTAGCCCGCGCGCAGCGTGTATGCAGTGCAATTCGTGATAGTGCCGGTGACGTGAGGCAGATATAACGCTGCGGCTGACCACGATTCCTACCCAGCCAAAGTCCACTCATACTCTCGCAAGATCTTGAAGGCGACACGATGAGCTCATCTCGGAAACCGGATACTAGCGTTGACGGCGCAATTACCTCTGAGGTATACCAAACCCCATCATATTCGAACCATTTCGTTGACATATTGTCCATACGGCCATATTTAGAGGGATTCGAGCATTACTGCAAATAGTAACCAACCTTCTATTCCAGAACTTGAAAACACACTAGTCACGACGTCTCAAACGGGAACGGCTTCTCCGATAGTAGACAACGCCGACGACGTCGCTGAGACCAATAAAACATCGACACCAACGATGCTTGAAGCTGTGACCGAAAATCCCAATAAAAATCCACCTGTAGATGATCAACTACCCGATCCTACAATCTCGTTTCTTGAGCAAACGCTTCAGAATCTTCCCGAAGAACATCAATCGCTCCTGCCTTTGCTCAGCCGTTTGGGGCGCCTACATTGGGGTCGGTTCAACCGGCTCGGGGATATCCAAGATCTTGAAAGGGCAATATCCTATGAAAGCCGATTCATTGACCAAGCTGCTGAGAATAACCTAGTTATGTCTGAGCATCTACTCAATCTTGGGGTTTTCTACGAATCTAGATTTAGACGGCTTGGTAATCGGATGGACATTGATATGGCTGTAGACTCCCTGACACGAGCGGCGGCAATGTCTTCGGACGACGATGCAAACAAGTTTGTCCAATTGCATCACCTAGGTGCAGCACTTAATAAACGATTCGAGCTCCTTGATAATCCTGGCGATCTGAATCTGGCAATCTCCAGCTTGGATAAATCACTCAGTCTTGCACCGGAAGGCTATCCTAGTTTGTTCAGACTCTTGAACACTCTTGGTGGTTTATATATGTCTAGGTATCAACGCATGCAGGCGCCAGAGGACTGCGAACAAGCGCTGGCGAGATTGACCCAGGCGGCTCCCCTTATCCCCAACAATGACCCGGCTAAACTTTGGTGCCTCAATAACCTTGGTGTTGCGTATGAACTTCGCTACAAACGTCTAGGGGAGCTCTTTGATCTCAACGAGGCAGTGGGATACAAATCCCTGGCGAATTCACTAACTCCCGAAGCACACCATGACAAGCCAATGCGGTTGATGAATTTAAGTGGTTCATATCTCAGCAGATTGGCCCATCTGGGTAGCTCAGAGGACCTGGACTCAGCCGTCAAATGTATGGAGTGTTATATAACCCTTGCTTCGAAAACAGAATCCGGCTACCCCGGAGATCTGGCCAGTCTAGGTGGCGCGCCTCGTGCTCAGTCTGAGCGTTTTGGCGACCCTGTAGATATCGCTCGTGCACTGGAGTTCGTTTCACGCGCCTGGGGAGCCTTGAAGATATCCATGACGCAATTCAATACCAGAAACAAGCTTTACCACTGATTCCGGACAATCACCCACAAAAACCTACTTGCTTGAATGAGCTCGGAGTCTCCTACTCGCACAGATTTGATCGCTTAGGGGATTCCGAAGACCTCCAGGCAGGGATTGAAAGCTCGACCCAATCTGTCTTACTTAGTCCCGTTGGCGATGCGGGGCGGTGTGAACGCCTCAATACTCTCGGAGTTCTATATCAAAGTCGATTCGATCGATTCGGAGATCTTGAAGACCTTGATCAAGCTATAGACTATACGTCGCAAGCAGTGCAGCTCGCCTCGGAGAGTGAGAGTTCTAGCCCAGACATAGTGAATAATATCAGTACGGCTTACCTTCGGCGGTTTCGCCATCGAGGAGAGCTCATTGACATCGATAAATCAATAAGCTACATAAAGCAAGCTTTAAAACTAACCCCCAACAATCACCCACGTGCTCCGTCGTATATGCTTAACCTTGGCCTTTCGCACGCTACACGGTTTGACCGACTAGGCGAGCTTCCTGATATCGACCAAGCAATAGAATATCAACGTCAAGCTGTTTTGCGGACGCCGGAGAATAGTCTCGCTAGGCCCGGTTGGCAGAGTATGCTGGGCGTTTCATACCTGTTCCGTTTTGGACGTTTGGGCAACCTTGCAGACATGAACTTGGCCATCGAATCTCAGACTGAGGCTGTTATGAAGATCTCGAATGACCACGCCAGCAAATCGAAGTGGCTCAACAACTTGGGTAATTCATATCACCTTAGATACGAACACTTGAGTCAATCCGAGGACCTCGACAAAGCGTTAGACTATTTGGATCAAGCTACTTCACTTGTTCCTGAGAATCATCCAGACAAATATGCATGGTTATACAATCTTCATAGGCCCTATTACTCCCGCTTCCAAGCACGACACGATCCCTCAGATCTCGATAAAGCCATCAGCTGCCAGATGCAAGCAGTTGCGTTCGCTCCCAAAACTTACGCTTACAGCGCCGAGCTTTTGGAAAAGCTTGGAGAACTCCATCAGTGCCGATTTGAACAATCATCCCGACATACTGACCTAAATGCTGCTATAGAATGTTTTAGAGATTCTGCAACATTTTCTGCCGGTTTTCCAACTATCCGGCTCGAAGCTGCGCATAAATGGGCTAAGTTATGTCATAAAGTTCACCGTTCTGCCATCGAGGCATACACGCAAGCGATGGCCCTTATACCTCAGGTCGCATGGATTGGGTCTACTACGAGCCGCCGATACGAATATCTCATATCTCATATCAAGCACCTAGCTAATGAAGCTGCCGTGGCCGCAATTGGGTCCGGCCAGTATGCTTTGGCTGTAGAATGGCTAGAGGAAGGGCGTTCTATTGTATGGGGTCAAATGCTCCAACTTCGTACTCCCTTTGACGATTTATCTGTCCAAGACCCTCGCCTCGCTAAGGAGCTTCAGCAGGTGGCTCTTGAAGTAGATCTTGCAAGCTCCATGAATCCAGGTAGAGTCGGTGTCGTTCTAACATCGGCAACTTCGGAGCAGGTCGCACAATCTCGTCGCCGCTCAGCAGAGCGTTGGGAATCGCTTCTGAAAGATGCCCGCCATTTACACGGGTTCGAAAGGTTTCTTAAACCCAAGCAGTTTTCTGATCTCAAATCCACAAGTGCCACTAGCACCGTTGTCCTAATCAACATGCATGAAGAGCAATGCGATGCATTGGCAATTCTACCAGAGTCTACGGATCCCGTGCATATCTCGCTCCCCGCATTTTCTTACGTCAAGGCCATACAGAGTCGCCACATAATGGACACGATTCAACACACTCGGGCTCGTTGTAATCTTCAGCAACGGAAACCGGTTTTCTTGGAAGACGACCCTCCGGATACATTGGAAAACACCTTGAACGTCTTGTGGAGTGATATAGTGCGACCTATTCTCGAACATCTTGGGTATATAGTGAGTATATGCTCTCAAAAAAGCGTTACTTTCCACTTATGAGACTATTAGACTACCCGTAACCCGGCGGATGAGCTTCCACGTATCACATGGTGTGCTACTGGCCTACTTGCATTCCTCCCTCTCCACGCGGCAGAGTACTATCATGGCAATACAAAAGAGCGAGTTTTTGACTACGTAGTCTCCTCGTATAGTCCCACTCTAAGTGCCTTGCTTGCTCCGGTTCAGCCAACGGCGCAGTTCGCAGGTGTTTTGGGGGTGGGAGAAGCTGCTCCGAAGTCCGCGATACCACTACCCGGAACGATTGCCGAACTTGACCAGCTTGAGCAGATAGTAGGGTCACACGGCGTTCCTTTTACGAGACTGGATGAAGACCGTGCCACATGTGATGCCGTACTAGAACAGATAGAGGAGCATAGTTGGGTGCATCTTGCTTGCCATGCTTCGCAGGACTTGTTTGATCCGACCATGAGCTCATTTCAACTTCATGGCGGCTCACTGAGTCTAGCGGCCATCTCGAGCAAATCGCTCAAACAAGCTCAGTTTGCCTTTTTATCGGCTTGCGAGACAGCCACGGGACACAAACAGCTGCCAGATGAGTCCATTCATCTGGCTGCGGGGATGATCATGGTAGGCTACCAGGCGGCCATTGCGACGATGTGGTCCATCAAAGACGAGGACGCTCCGCTCGTTTCAACCAAGGTGTATAAAAAGCTCCTCCAGGGAGGGATACCTCAAAGTCAGAGGGCAGCGGTGGCGTTACACGAGGCGATGGCTGAGCTACGGGGTTTGATAGGCGAAAAGGAATTTGTGCGATGGGTACCTTACATTCATGTTGGGAAGTGAAGCATGATACGACCGCAGTGACGCCCGAATATATGCTTTTTTTACTCACTAGCTCACTGTGAATACCCGCATCGGAGAATTTAACTCAGTTATACACTGCGCAGCCGAAGAATGAGAGCCGCCGAACTTCAGGCCGCGGCGCTTGTCAAGTCACACCCTGTATGTGTAGTTCGACCTCGTTGTCGGAAATATGTAACGCTAGCGATGAGCGCAAGCGCCTCGATGATAAGTAAGCCGAGCGTAGTTATGAGATAAAAGTAAAAAAAAAATCTTTTGGGGTGAGTGACAGCGAACATGTTCCACCAATTCGATCCTTTGGTGTTCAAACTAGTCCTTAGAACATTTACATTCAGGGGAATGCCCGAACGAGCTCACCGGCAAACATTTCTCCCCTAAGAAATGACTAGAAAGGGTGAGCTTGCTCAAAGACGCTAACGCCATTTGTTGCTACTCACGTAGTACGTTAAATGCGTATGTCATGATAAAGGACCGTCGATCACGTGATGATATACCGGACCGGATGACCGATCACCGCGCTATCCGGGCTGCCTCTATTTTTCTTGCACCCTCTCACCCACCATCAAAAATTCCGAACTGCTATCGTCCAGCGCGACAGAATCGTTGTTCGTGTCCTGGATCCGGGAGGCGGGGAGATAGTTCCATGCAACAGTTATACGGTTGAGTACCACACAATGCGCAGGCAAACGAATTGTGCTTATGGTACTACTATGCCACTTCCACCGGTTCATCCATATCCAGCCTTCGGTCGACCTTAACCAAGCCTGGAGTGCATTGTATATTCGCAAAGTACTTCCGCATAACTACGTTTACCTCTTGACCTCCCTGAATGTCCATCGCACCTACTCCCACTCTACCACCTGAAATATGGAGGTCTATTTTTCACAGTATCGGCATGCGGAATCTTAGTGCTATATCTCTTGTATCTCGCAACTGGCAAGCCTTAACATTTCCCGACTTGTATCGCGCTGGTCGTGCACCGGACTTGGAACAACTTGCTACAAGAATCGTGGCCAATAACTCACAACTTCCAATTAGTAAACACTTACGAAGATTAATTGTGGATCAAGGGCCAAACTGCAAATACGCAGGCAAGGCGTATTCTATCAGCGCAGAACACTTGGCGTCGCTTGCCACGCTTTTATCGGCTGCACCACATCTTGAGCATTTTGCCTGGGAGCTTCCATTTTTTCTACCAATCCAGAATATCACAGAGAATGTGCGGTCAAGATGTCTAAGTCTAAGCTCGATCCACTTCTTAATAGAGGATTCAAACTGCTTCTGGAGTGGTATGTTCGAATTTATTAGACCACGATTCATGTCGTGCTGACCTATATTCAAGAGCCTTACAACCAGTGAGATCGTTCGCAACTCTTCCAAATCCACTCCGTTAACTTTCTCTTTCCGTCTAGGATTCTCGCTCTCACAAACCTTAAACACATCTCTCTGGATATAACTTGCTTACGTAAAACGCACGATTTTGATGAGGATCATGCTAAGGCACTTGCCTCGCTTATTCGCTCTTGCCCCGAGATTCAGTCTATAAATCTTGACTTTAATAGCCCTCACTCCCGTGGTGGTCGGTGGTCGCCCGGAGTACTCTGCTCTCACTTCGACGATGTCACATTCTGCCACCTGGACACGTTTCGTGCACTTGGAGGAACTGATACAGACAGGTTTGTCTACTCCGCTGAAAACAACCCTCTTCATCGATTCTTCCTCCGTCATCCCAACCTACATACGATCGGTCTTGACTGGGTTCCAGAGGCCGAGTATACAAGGCGTATTCCACCAACACTAATGGGCTCTCTTTTTCCTTCGATACGGCACGCGGAAGTCCCCGGGTTTCTTTGTGCTCATATCATTGCGTCTGAGCTGGCAGTGCAAATCGAATCTATAACGATTGCTGACCCATTCTGGAACGAACCCTCGGGGCTTAGCCTAGACATGATATCTTATTCAGGGAGGCTTATGCCAAACCTACGTCGGCTTACCTTCTACCCAAAGCTTAGGCACCCCGACAATTTAGATGGGTTGAAGGGGATACTGCTGCTTGCACCGGAGCTTGAAGTACTCGAGCTTGGGAAGGTGTTTACGAGGCTGGTGGGTGGTATCTATTCCTGAGACTGTCTTGTTTTCATAACCGTGTTTTTTAGAACGAGGTTATAGGACTATTAAGGGCTACTCCAAACCTACGAACACTCAGCTACTTCTACACATTATCTCACACAATACCACTTCACACCCGGGAATGTATGTCAGGATGGATAGTGTGCGTGGAGGGCGGGAGAGTGGTTATATGTCGTGAGAAAAGATAGACCTAGGCCCCATTTGATGCATCTCGCAAGTGCTAGGTTTGAATCCAGGATCCCCACAGCAAGCGCACATATCAGGCGAAAAGCCTGGCACTAAAAGGATGTATGCGTCTACTAAAACCTCGAGTTTTAGCACGCAAACATTAACTAAACGCTATATAGATTGCTTGTACTGAGTTCACCGTAGGGCGCCCTAGTGACAATACTTGCACCATAACTGAGAGGATTTGTTGATGCCTCAATGTCTTCAGGCGCATCTGTGGAGGCCAAAAGGGCGATTTGTACGCTTTAAGAGCGACTAGTTTTGACGCTGGATTTTTGTAGGTGCGTAGGAATGGCGTGTGTGACAATACAACCTTTCCATAATGACTATGAGAGACCTTCTCCTGAAGCTTGTGCTCCGTTTTATGAGGTATTTCGCTGATCCGTATACTTGGCCTTGTATAAAGCACCATTGTCCGTGTTGGATGTGCTTAAAAGCGGAGTTTTTGGTTATGCAGAGTCGATTACCATAACTCGGCGGGTGGCGAATCAGTCGTGAGGATGACTTGCACCGTTACCCTGCAGTATACTGTGGCTGCGACAGAATAAACCTAATGAACTTTTATTCCTTTCCGACCGCCCAACACGGTTGTAATCACGCATACAAGCCAAAACAAGGCCTGTTACATCACGGTCACGTGCTTCCTCCCATGATTTTCCTCCGTCCACCAGCGGCTGGCGGTCGGCGTCTCCTTCGAGTACTCTCAAACTCTTCTACATGCCTCAGAGCAGAAAATCCTAAAAGGTCGACAGGTTCTGGTATATTACCTCCCCCTAAACTTGACTACGATTCCTTGGGACATCCAGACCAGGAGAATAACGCCACACTTCGAAATGTGCCTATACCCGAAAGGACATTTGCCGCGATTCGGCGAGATTTGGATGCGTGGAAATCTACGACCCGGAATGCGGACTCTCTGAGGGCTCAACAGGCGGCGGCGGGTGAGACTGTGAGAAATGCTAAATCCGATGAAGGTGGGTTTCGTTTAGTCTCATCACTTAGTCTAAAGTCAAGCACCTTATTTTAACTAGAAAAACAACCGGCCGTACGAAAAGCTCGAACATTACGAGATACTATTCAAGCCCACGAGCGTGAACTTGCCCGCCTTGAGCACTCTCTCCTCTCACACGGCCTTCGAATTCCAAACACTTCGCACCCAAGTTCTCCCGTCGGACCCGAATCTAATGCCCGTGTACTATCAACACACGGACCATCAGCCATACCTGCCGATCCAATTCGAGACCACAACAACCTAAACAATCTACCTGGGATGACCTTTTTCGATCGAGATGCGGGGGTTGTCTCGTCCGGGTCTGGGTTTGCTTATCTACGAGGCGGGGGTGCGCTTTTGGAAGTTGCGTTAGTGGGATACGCTATGGAGGTCGCGGTTAGAAAGGGGTTTGAGCCGGTGGTTACACCAGATGTGGTCAAGCGAGACGTCGCGGACCGGTGTGGGTTTGTTCCTCGGGATGGATCCGAGGCTTCAGGCGAAAGTGAGGGCGAAGGTGTACCAGAACAGATGTATGGTGTACAGAGTCATCACGGTGCCGGAGAAGGAGGACTGGTTTTGGCTGGGACGGCCGAGATTCCACTTGCAGGTATGCCCGCTAGACGATTCGTTTGCTAGCGACATTAAAATATCACTCTAGCACTTCATGCTCAGGCACTTTATAATCCACAAGACCTTCCGCGTCGCACTGTGGCAGTTGGACATGCATTTCGCGCCGAAGCTGGTGCGCGTGGCCGAGACACCCGTGGACTGTATCGCGTACATCAATTCACAAAAGTCGAGCTCTTCTCGGTGACTACTGGCCAAGCACACCAGCGAAAATCCGAATCATCCGCGCCAAAAGATGAGGTCAAGGAAAGCGATTGGGAATTAGAGTATTTGCTCAAGACGCAGATAGAATTGTATGAGGGCCTTGGGTTGACATTCCGGTACGTTCAATCTCTTCTCGGTTCGATATCAATCATATCTAAGTTTCCTAGTGTGCTCGATATGCCGACGGAAGAACTCGGCGCTTCTGCCCACCGCAAATACGACGTTGAAGCATGGATGCCAGGTCGTGGCTCATGGGGTGAAATCTCATCTGTATCCAACTGCACGGATTTCCAAGCTCGACGACTCCATATTCGACACCGACATCTCAGCGAAGAGGCTACCGGACCGCTACCTTACGCGCATACTCTGAACGGAACAGCTGCGGCAATCCCTAGACTAATTATAGCGCTACTGGAGAACGGCGTTCGGTTTACTGAGGGTGGAGAGGTGGAGAAGATTGTGCTACCTAAGGTTTTGAAGAGACACTGGGTTGGTACAGACCAATTTGGGAACGTAAAGATTGAATGGTCTTAGCTTGCATCGTAATAATCTAGATGGGTTCAACGCCTTACTTGACCATAACTACTTTGCGAGTTTAACACACGTTTTGACAATGATCTTAGAGTTATGCTGAGGTATGTCAAGCCGCCACGGGTCAGATCACGTAAGCTGAAGATCACTTCCTATTTGGGGTATATGTGAAGGGTAGCTGGAGCCTGTCTCGGAGCAGTCAACATGTGCTAAAGCTATAGCATATACACGAACAGGTAAAAACGATAGCTTTTCAAGCTTTTATATAACAGCTCATAAACCGGTCCGAACGCAGCAGCTTAAGGGAAAC
>WSTJ01001677.1:0-11355 GCA_019623705.1 Ceratobasidium sp. 428 | reverse complement strand
TGTAATCACAAAAATTGTTTTTGGACACCTTCCCAAAAAGGTAATGTTTCCTTATAAGGTTAGACCCAGTGGATCCAGAGCACTCCTGATCACTCCTCAGTTCCCTAATTGGGTCAGGAGGGCTCTGGAGCCCCATAGGTGGGTCAAGAGAGGTCCTGATACCCATAGGTGGGTCCAAAGGACTTCAATACACAGTGGGGTGGCCAAGATCCCTCCAAAGAACTTCCCGGTCAGCCCAGTTTTTGCTGATGTTACAGCCTCGGATATCATCTCGCTCGTTGCAAAAAGTGCTCCTGGCCACTGACCACGGATGCAAATCATGAAGTATATGAAAAATAAAAAGGGGGAGCTACTTGATGTATTACTCAAAGACAACCCCTACTGGGCAGAAGAACTTTACAAGATTGCTATAGATAATGAGAAAGATAGTGTCAGAAAGAGGAGGGAGAAAACGTGCAGGCACACAGAACATGGTTGTACAGTTAGAGAAGAGAAAGCTCAAGAGGCAAATTCAGACAAGGTATTCCTTGATCAGCCATCAGACGGTGACAACATGAAGTGTTATACAGAAACATGGTATGCTACCGCAAACATTGCATTTGAAAGGCATATATGCGCAGTATGCGCTTGTCTCTGCATGGTGAGGGAAGTGGGATTTTGTTGAATGTGTCGTGACCCACCCGTACGTCTCACGACTCAGACGCTGCGCACCTGCCCTTTTGCCTGTTTCCCTTGCCTTGGACCTTGGCGCCAATGCGTCTCCTCACGCTATCTCGTGGCTTGACACATATAAGCCCCCTGGTAGGCAGCCCTTACACAAGCAGCACAGCCCGTGCAGCGTTCACCCCTTTTGCCACTTACCCGTGGCTATGTCTCGCACCACTGTATGACCCACTTCTATGATGTACTGCCTTGCTCCACGGTGTATGACTCACGTACGCACAGACCATGTACCTCGTAGTATATATACAGTGGAGAACAAGCTGAGTATCCTCAGCTTGTTTTACCTCGTCAACTCTCCCCTCTACAGTGTGACTATACTAGTGGGCTTTATTGCAGCTAGTGTCATAAGTAAGGTAGCGTTAGATTAGCCACAAGAACTCAAGCACTTTGGGCAGTCAATCTTCATTCTCTTTGGATCGGACTTAAGACCACTCCAACTCGTGGCTTGCACACGCCACCAGACCAAAGACACCAAGCGACACCAGTGCCTATTCAGGCCAAGGGACCGCGGTCCACATTGAAGCCACGAGGCGCACCCACAAGCGGGTCGCAACAAGACACCCTCAGCACAAGTGCAAGGCGTAACAAGTCCCCCAACGGACATAAGAGCGAGTTCACACCTTAGATAATACAGGGTTGTGACAGAATGACTGTAACAGAAATTCCCAACCACCACAGGCTGAAACCAAGCACACCGCACCCTGATCTTGTATTAACGCAAGACTGCCTACTGGAGTTAATGGGATGCCATGGGAGCGGTCCAGACCCTTTGGCAGACGTCTGTAACGCTTGCTTGCACAAATTACAGGTGAGTGCAGTATTTACACGATCTGCTGTGATGTTGCGTTCTAACATTGTGTCCCCATTTTCTCTTTTGCTTAGCCGTTAAAGAATGTAGATACCCCACCAAAGCACTCACTTGTAAATAATCTATGCATTGGTGACATTCCTTGGCAACTTCAACACCTCACTTTTGCTGAAACTTTGCTGGTGGAGCGCATATGCTCTAGAGTATTTCTGATAATGCTATTTCCTAAGGACAGATTGAAGCGACACCTACCTTTGGATCAAGTACAAACTGGCTTGCATGGCAATGTTGTTGGTTTTGAGTTGAATTTATCCACTACAGCAGATATGATTTTGGGTCAACTTATGCCACAAAAGCCAAGTATACTAGCCAGCAGGATTCCTGTCACCTTTATTGGCTGCAGAAGGATAACCAACACAAGCAGCCTTCATATGCTCCGGGTTTGACGCCCCACGGTTGCTGAAGCTCTCAGATGGCTGAAAGAGCACAATCCAAAGTACTACAGGGATATCGTGATTGATAAGGATCACTTAAATGTGCTACCACTGGAGGGCGTGCCGGAAATGATTACTAAAGGATTTTGACACAAAACCGATGAATTGATGAGTACCAAAGAATATTATGGCTACAAGCCAGACTCGTATTTTGCAGACAAAGCTGGGGTTGAGGCAGTTATGTCTGTTGAGGACAATCCTAGTGCAGACGACAACGGAAATGCAGACGTGATACCTCTACAATACCTTGGAGTCATGGACAATGATCAATCCAAGGTATCTTCAGACAAGTTGATGGGTTGGGGACTTGATAACATGACTAGGCACGCTGACAACACGCAGGAATGTGGTTACGCAATACGCCACGGAGCACCGGTGAATACATTTGGCCAGCTGCCTGCAGGGGAAGGTCCTGCTGATCCAAACTAAATTAACTTTTGGGAAGCGGATTTCCCCACAGCACTCCCACAAGGAGTAGGAGGTATTGAAAGCAATTGCCCTGCTCCCCCATTGTTGAATGACCACAGCACAGGGTTGCTTGAGTCTCATAACCAACGGTTTTGACTGCATCATTTGTATATATTCATGCTATTTGGTTTACAGCAGAGGCGCCAAGGGCTAACATCAACAAAGATTCAAGTCAACCAACACAATTCTGACAGCATTGCTCATACGCTGAACACAATTACACTGGAAGATCTACGGCACGCAGCCGAGGAAGAAAAGAGGGGAGAACAGGCAACTAACCCAGCAATACAGGTGCTGAAGAGATGCATAACGGCCACCTCCAGACAAGTGATGGCTTCTGGTCCAAGCCACACACAAATACAAACTCAGATATATTCTGCTGCGATTTATTTTAACCAGCCAACAATTTGGCTGACAATCAATCCCAACAATCTACACGACCCTATTGCCCAAATTTTTGCAGGTGAGGAGATTGCTATGGACAATTTTGTCAGAACTGCCGGTCCAGATAGTGCACGCCAAGCTCAAAACATTGCCCAGGATCTGTATGCTGCAGCAAAATTTCTTTGTTTTTTGATCACATTAGTGCTTGAACATCTGTTTGGAAATACAACTTTGCGAACACGAGTTCATCCATGGAAAGGCATTTTAGAAAGAGTCAAGGCTTACCTCGGGACTGTTGAACACCAAGGACGAAACACGCTGCATCTTCACATGCTGGTGTGGCTGCAATGTGCCGTCTCCTTGTTGCCTAAAAGAAATGCTGAAAACAGAGGAGTTTTGATCAAAGGTGGCCGCGTATCTCAAAGCGAATGTGCGCTCATTCCGGCTAGGGCTCACAAGCAAAGATGCAATTAAACAGATGCGAGCACCTTCAGACATTGCTTACTCGCAAATGCCCAACCCTTTTTGTCACAACAGAGGAGTTTAAAGCACAACTAGAGGAGCTCAAAACTAAAGTCATTTGTGCTGAGCAGGCACATGAGTGTGACTGGGGTAAATGCTTACAGCATGATAAAAGAGGAATAACAAACTGCAAACAAGGTGCGCCATGTGTCAGAGCTCTCTCAATGATGTGTAGTGATAAAGTAAAGGTATGGACTACTGATAGTCCAGTGACCAAAAGGATATAAGAAAGAACTTAATTGACGAGGAGGTCAAGTTATTGGTCTGTAACCTCAAACTTGCCCTTGGTTATATACACCAGAGAACACAGCCATGTATCTACGTGTACAGACTGAGAAGCAAACCAAGTCATACAGGTATTTGATATTGAATGTGAAATAGCATATGACTAAGACTTCAAGAATATTCCGTGATCACGTGACTTATGACTAACAAACCCTGATGACAATGATTACAAAGATGATAAGTAAGCATCTGACTAATGTTCCATAAAAGGAAAGTATATCAGAAAAATATCGTAGAACCCTAACTATATTTGTAGAAGCGTGTCAAGTCATGACACCATGGGTACTAAACAACAAGTACTCAGTGAACCAGGACAGGACATACCATACAAAGCAAGTGTATCCATTCATCAATGAATATTGTCCAGCAATTTCACACATTCTAAAGTGTAACCTAGACATGCAGCTACTGTTGCACAGGGACAAAACCATCAAGATAGCTTGGTACATACCAAAGTACATGACAAAGACTGAAGGTCAAACACACAACGTTGCCAGCTTGCTGTCAGACTACCTAAGGAAGCATTTTCACAAGGATCTGGAGCTCAAAGACTTATATCAAGGACAGCGAGACTTAATCAACAGGGCAATTAACATCTTAAACTGGGAGCAAGAACTCTCCACACCCTTAGTCATGCTCCATTTACTAGGATATCACAACATTTATTGTTCTCATCACCCCTCAAACATCTTCTGGGGGTCATTTGTGTCTTACGTATATATTGCATGCTCAGCAAATTGGACCCAGAAAGGTATGTGCAGTTGCCACTTTTATCAAACAATTTGCTAACATACAAATGTTGTTTCTGTACCAAATTGTTGGCAAAGGGATGAATTCAACAACCAAAAACGTGGAGAACCTGCGCGAAACATCTACTCAGGAGAACGGTCAAAACGAAAATGCGATCTTAGCATTCAACCAGCACAGCAAACTGTACAGGCGATTGCAAGTGGAAGACTACACGCACCAAGCCAATATAGCATCTTTGTATAACGTGTTAGATTACTTTGTGGACAAGTATGAACAGGCTCTGACCTGGGATCACAATGCCCAAATACTCATATGCCACCGACTGATTCTGGATACGAAGAGACTGCAAACAAATTAAACAGACAGGGGTGGCTGACACATGGTAGAATTAGATACATGGACACTCACCCTTGATCAGACATGCACATATGGGTGATCCATCCAAGTTCGCACAACTACATGCTGAATATAATTGGACCTCAATTCCGTCAGAAAACTGACCCTGCTCAAGCTGATCACCTTGCCCTAGCAAGGTCTCTACGTACAAAAATGATCCCACTAAAAATGCAAAAATTTATACTTATTTTTTCTTGTTGTGCCCAACTTTATGAGTCGAGCCGATTGCTGTAAGGCAAACAACGATTGGCCAATAGCATTTGCCCAATGAGTCACCACTTTGAGTTAAGGGTCGAGGCCTGTGGCCTCGACTTGTCGCGACTCCCCTTCTGTACAGCCAATAACCATTCTTCTTTCGCTAATTTTCGCTTAATTCAGCAGTTGTGTTTTTTTTTGTACTTCACTCATACCTGTCATCCTTCTTTTTCCCTTACGCGCCAGCGCGTGCAATTACATTCAAAACACACAATTAGCACACGTAAGTTCAACAAACAACACCAGCAAATCATACCCAAACCCGCACCAAACCAAGTCACCCAACTATACTTGCTAACTACTTTTTCGCGCCCCTTAATTTTGAGTGCTAACCTCTTCCCACCACTTGCTTGTCACCGCGTTCAGCTCTTCCAATTGCTCATCTTCCTTTGCCAGATTGATATGAATCGGTCTCTTTAGGATCGCCCGATCAAAGTCCCGTAGAATGTGCACACTGTCCAAGCCCAAACAGCGTGATAACGCCACATATATGTTTGGTTGGCTCAGCGATCCACCTGTCAGAGGTTCGGCGATATCAATAACAGCATTTGCTAATGTTTGTCCTTGGGCCCTGTAATCCGTGAATGCATAAGCCGGCGCAATTGGAAATTGCAGCCGCTTCACGTTCCTTTCGATCGATACAGTCCGACTGTTGGACTGTTCAACAGGCACTGTGATCGGGTAATATCTTGCAACCGGTACGATCGGGATAACGTTCGCTTCCAGGTTTGGTAAGGGCCTGGCCCTCGTCCTGTCGAGCTTCACAAGGATATATGCCGGTAAGTTCACCAATTTCACCTGCGGTTTGGAAGGATTGAAAGGAGGCTCGAGTGCATCAAGTTTAATGCCCACAATTACTTCTCTCGCCCCATTCATAACGTCAATGTCAGTATTAACGTTTGAGGTTACGGTCACCTTCATACCCACCACTACTCGGACTTCATCAGGTAGACCGCCCCTTTCTCTTCTCCCTTTTCGAGGGCTCCGCTTGCTCCCTGCATTCCTCATCGCGATGTACCTTTCCCGCATGGTCAGCGGCCTCTTCTTCTTTTGATCCATGCATGTATCTAGAGCAGTAATGGATAAAAGTTGTTCTCTGGTGCGCCGGCAATGTTCTTCCACCGATTTCGCGTTCCACCGCACTTGCACGGCGTTCCTCGGGGTGATCAGTATGCAATCTTTCCACCTATCCGAAGTGAAACCCGTCACCCTGCACTTCGGGTTGGTTAAAGTGATCGAATCCAGTAATGTTATGTTGCTTTGCTGAACTTGACCAACCCGGAAGTTGCTCAGAAATCTCTGCCATACGGAGTCCATTACTCGCACTTGTTGCTTCAGAATAACGGCTAGCTTGAAGTTTTTGTATATCTTCCGCCCAATACCCACATCTAATGAAGTTCTGAAGCTCGGCGAAGTCGCAGGATGGAATAGGGCACCACCAGCCTTTGCCGCGACAGGCGGGATTTGATGAATGTCACCGCATAGAATGACGTTCACTCCTCCGAATGAGAAATCTGGATCATCGCAAACGTAACCCAGCTTGGCAACGCTGATGTGACAAGAGAGCAGCGCGAAAAACTCCTCGGACAACATGGAATATTCGTCAATGATTAAGTATTCGATGGGTTTCCAGACCTTCGCCATTTCTTGTCTTGCTGCAAAGGACATCGGTTTGTTGCTCTTTTTTCCAACGAGTATATGCGCGATACTGTGGGTTGTATGGCCTTCAATATGAGACGCCGCGCAACCTACAAGAGAGTGAGCGTCAGTACTGCGTTATATGTGGTAAACCAAGCACAATACTCACCCCTGAACGCTGCCTTCATCAGCCTATCTTCTATCCCAAGTCTTCTGAACTCCTCTGTAACCGTTTGTATGACACGGGACTTTCCTGTACCCCCTTCCCCAATCATAAGCAACCGAAGCTGAGGAGGCTTGCGCGCTGGATCATGCTCCTCTGCATACAACATCCGCATCAAGTGCCAATGAAAGATTCCAAACGCCCGTCGTTGATCTGTATAAAGATGTGCGTGCGGGATACCTTCGGCCGGTAACTCGGGTGTTGATAACAGCTCGTCTGGGGTGTGCGATAACCAGTCTGCAGGGTCGTAGTCATTCGACAGGGGTTCGACGGTGGCAACATTTTTAGCGCTGCTAGTTCCCACACCCGCAGATCCATGTGAAGAACGGATAATCTCAGCGTCCTGTTTCAACAAGGAGCGCCAAGTCTTCAGCATCTTTAAGTCCGATTCGGCAGCTCGTTTGTCGCACGCCCAAACTGGCATCTGCTGAGCACCAAATATCCCTTGGCTTTGACCGATGTGCACCGCCTGAACCCCGTGTATTACCTCTCAATAGTTCTCCATTTCCAAGACCGCCTTTTCGATCATTTCTTCCGTAATATCATAACCCGCCGCGCCGCTTGTTTCTAATTATGGTTTGGCCTTGTCAACATCCATTACGTTATGGCCTAGACTTGTCGCATCTTCCTCATTAAGATAAGCCTCCTGTTCACTTTTGGCTGCTGCTTGCGCCTTGTGTCTGTGCTCTATGTTATCAATGATATCCAGGACCCGATCACTGGCTGTGCTCAGGAAATTCGCTAACGCATCTGACCACGATTCATTGGGTCCTTTGATGTTGTCCGGGTGGCGCCATGGCTTTAAGAAACACCAATATGGAAGCGGCGTAGAGATCAGCCTGAGCAGGATCCGATTTTGAGGAAACCGCAGTCCAATTATGTTTGGCATGTAATTGTGGGTATCTGGCCGGATCACCCGTACGTGTGTCTTTGATCGAGGGTGGGCGTCTGTGTATTTCACCCTGTCGTGCACTGGTCAACCAGCTCGCTTGTTCGTCCGATCCGATGTCTCCTCAGATAATACGAGCCGCTTAGCGGGGCGTTTAGGTTCTGGGCTACACTTGACCTATTTCCACAATCCCAGGTCGTTGCTTGCTTGTACGTATTCACAAAGTACTCAAGCACGTTATACGTAGATGTTAGTGCCCTGCAGTGGATGTAGTCTTCCACCTGCAATTGTCTGTATAGCTTACCGTCCTGGTTGAACCCTAGGACTACATTTTCGCTATGCACGTTCTCCTGGTCTGACATGTCGCGCAGGTCATTTACGCCATCGGCTGCTGAAGGCGCCTGTTCTTCAACGTTTCTGTACAGAATAAAATATATCAGTATGACGGGGTTCGCCTCACAATAGCACTGACTTTACGTACCTTGGGCTTAGCTCCATAAATGTCCGGTGCATGTAAGAAGCAAATGAACTCCAGTAAATGTATGCGGGGTGATGAGAGCAATAAACATTGTGAAACCCAAGCAAGTGAAGCATCACCAACGGTGCTGAGTGTCAGAGTTCGTGATGATATGAAAGATAAAACGTAATAAAGGGTATGGGACGAGATGCCCAGTGACCAGAGGATATGAGGAGAACTGTATTAACGAGGAGGTCAAGTTCTTGGTCTGTAACCTTGAACTTGCCCTTGGTTATATACACCAGAGAACACAGCCATGTATCTACGTGTACAAACGGAGAAGCCAACCGAGTCATACAGGTATTTGATATCAGATGTGAAATAGCGTATGACTAAGACTTCTAGAATATTCCATGATCACGTGACTTCTGACTAAGGAACCCTGATGACAAAGATTACAAAGATGATAAGTAAGCATATGACCAATGTTTCATAAAAGGAAAGTATATCAGAAAAATATCATAAAATCCTAAATATAATTGTGGAAGCGTGTCAAGTCATGACACTACCCCCCGTCTAGACTCGAGGGTCCCTCTGAGCGCGCTTGTTCTTTTGATGGAACTTTAATAACGAGTCCTTGGCATTGACCAGATGTTCAAAAGGTTCCCATGTATTATCTGCAGGACCGTAGCCCTTCCACTTGATAAGGTATTTGACTACACCACAAACCTTTTTGGAGTTGAGTACTGTTTCTACTTCGAACTCCTCTTCTCCTTCAGGTGTGACTATAGGAGGGAGTGGGATCGGTTCGCGTTGATAAGGGTCATTTTGCTTTAATAGTACTTTGGAAACATGGAACACTGGATGAACCTTCATGGTATGGGGTAACTTTAATTTGAAGGCGTGTGTTCCAATTTTCTCAAGTACTTGGAAGGGACCTAGTCGTTTGGCTGCTAGTTTTCTGGAAGGACGATCGGTTTGTATGTCTTGACTATTGATAAAAACTTTATCTCCAACATTGATTCTGACCGGTGCTCGATGTTTGCGATCGTAGAATTCCTTTATCTTCTGATTGGATGTTTCTAATGCCGCGCGTAATTCGTCAAAGCTGTTTTTAAGCCAATCTGCCCGTTCATCCGCCGCTGGTACGTCTTTGATATCCGTGTCCCCTATAGTAAATTGGGGATGGAAACCATAGCATGCAAAGAACGGAGTTTTACCAGTAGAAGCTTGTATGCCATTGTTATATGAGAACTCAGCCATTGGTAAGAGAGCAACCCAGTTGTCCTGCCTATGAGATACATAGTGTCTTAAGAAGCCCTCTACTACTTGATTAGCCCTTTCAGATTGTCCATCCGTTTGAGGGCGGTAGGCAGTAGAGAACGAGGGTTTGATGTCAAGACGTTTGTACAGTTGGCGAAGGAACTTGGAGTTGAAGTTGGGTCCCCTATCTGAAATAGTTTTTTTGGGTAGGCCATGTAGTTTCCATACGTAAGTGACAAATAAGTTGGCAACGTCGATAGCAGTGGCATTGGAAGTAGTTGGAATAAAGTGTACCATTTTGGATAGCCGATCAACAACTGTCAAGATTGCATCGAACCCTTCCGATTCTGGAAGTTGGGTAATCAAGTCGTACGTGATTTCCTCCCAAGGTCTAAGGGGTAGTTTGATGGGGTTGAGTAGACCTGGGGGTACTTGATTACTGTGTTTGTTCCGTATGCAGGATTCACAGTGAGAGACATAATCATTAACCGATTTCTTCATGGAGGACCAGATGTATTTCCTAGAGACGAGTTCGTATGTTCTGAACTGTCCTGGGTGGCCTGCTGCTATGTTATCGTGACGGCTTTCTAGGATTTGTTTCCGTAGATCTTTGTCGTTAGGGACGTATATTTTGCCTTTGAACCGTAGGAATCTGTCGTCCCATTCCCAATCCTTAACCTTTTCATTGTCCCGTAGCGCTGTGATAACTTTTGACAACCGAGGATCTTCCAATACTCCATCTTTAACCTGTTGATCGATGTCGTGATCAGGCGTTATTGCTGCAATAAAGAGATCTGGAGGCAGCAAAACGGAGTTTTCACCCCCCCCTTCAGGACGGTGCTCCTCCTTCCGCGATAAGATGTCTGCTCTCTTATTCTGAGCGCCTGGTCTGTAAAGGATTTGGAAGTTAAAGTCCGCCGAGAAATTTGCCCAACGTGCTAAACGTCCTCTGAGTTCTTTAGTTGTTTGGAAGTATCCCAAGTTCTTGTGATCTGATAGAACTTGGATAGGTAACTCGGTACCCTCAAGAAGATGACGCCATTCTTTGAAACATTTAATAACCGCCAGCAGTTCCTTATTATAGATGTCGTAGTTTCTCTCCGCAGGGGATGATGATTTAGATAAAAATGCAATTGGATGCATTTTTCCGTCCTCCGCTATTTGGGAGAGCACTCCCCCAGTAGCATAGTCTGAGGCATCTGTTTCCAAATAAAACTGTTTTGCTGGGTCCGGTTGGATGAGTAGGGGAGCCGATTTCAATGCTTGTTTAAGGGCTTCGTATGCTTCTTGAGCGTCTTGGTCCCAGTTCCAAGTAGTGTCTTTGCGCAGTAAATTGAATAGAGCGCCAGCTTTAGCGGAATAGTTGGGTACAAATTTCCGATAAAAGTTAACAAAGCCTAAAAACTCCTGCAACGACTTGACGTTGTGGGGGACTTTCCAATCCACCGCCTTGGTGACTTTTTCCTGGTCGACCTTAACTCCCTCTGGGGATACAATCAAACCCAGGTAGTCAATTTCCGTGACGTCAAAGAAACATTTTTCGAGGTTGCAATATAAGTTGTGTTTCTTTAAACGAGACAATACTTCTTTAACATGGCCTGGGTGATCTTTAGGATCCTTAGAGAAGATCAAAATATCGTCAAGGTAAACGATTACGAAGACATCCAGTATATCCCGAAGGATGTCATTCATAAAGTGTTGGAATGTGGCAGGGGCATTTGTCAGGCCGAAAGGCATAACCAGGTATTCGAATAGACCGTATTTGGTTTTAAACGCCGTTTTCCATTCGTCACCTTCACG
>WSTJ01001676.1:0-11361 GCA_019623705.1 Ceratobasidium sp. 428 | reverse complement strand
TTCTGCGGTAACGATGGCTTCTACTTGACCATTACTCGCTTGTGTCACCGGTTGCCACCACGCGCTTTACCCGTGCGCTCGCTGGATGTGTATCGGTACGATATAAAGGCCCTGATCGTATATGGCCAAATATCACCTACCCCAGCCTTGTGTATCCCGGGCGACCTTTCGTATCCCCACCGCCCGGACATCCGTCCGATATCGATGCCAGTCTTTGGACAGCAAGTGAGAATCACGACGACCATGAACCGGGTCATTTCCATACAGCCGTCCTTACCTGTCGCATTGTTCCACTCTGGTTCGGGAGCGGTTGTCTCGCTTGACGTTTACCGGCCTGACATGAAAAACCTCGCTGTGTATGGCCAGGCCACTCCGCTTCACCGATGCATTTACACCGAGCTCTCAAGCACCTTACTCAGAGTGATCTCAGTACTAGCGGCTGTATATCGACGGGGCATCGCGATCTTGATCAATCTCTGCCCTTCGCGCGTTGAATTCATCCTTGCTTGTACGCTCGCGTTAATTGGAGTTTGTACCCAGGCTATACGGACTTCGAGATGCCACGACCTGAACGGTAAGTAGACTACATCCTCGGGTAATCTAGTCATAATTAGTCTTTCTATTAGACACCAAGGTGGTTGAAAGCTCGGCCCTTGCGCCAAACCCGCGCCCCTACATCCTTGTGCTGGATGATAACCAACCCAAGGAGCCCAAGTGGTGGTCGCTTGTCCCCCGTTTCCCGTTGGAAGACCCACACGGCCAATACGATCGCGACCAAGGTCCTGGGGATGACGTTTCACAGGTACCCACCTCGGATAGCCACGGCGCTTCTATGGATCTCAATGTGGCTGACAATAATCAAACCGGTTCTGTTACGGCCTTGGCCGCCGGCGCTTCCGGCCCGAACTTGACCATCTCAACCGGCCCTGAAGTTTGGATCCCCTCGTCTCACTCCGACGACTATGGCGGCCAACTATCTGGATATTTGTCTAGCTCGACTACTTTTGCCTCCTGCGATGATACTATTCCAGTCGACTCTCCAGTGGCAAACACCTCCAGCCTTATACTTACCCGCAACGATCTCTGCAGTACCGAAGTCACCGTCGAATCCCAGTCTACCTCGAATCGCGAGGTGGAGAACCGTACGAACGAACCCTCTCCTGAACTCGGTGTTAGTACTGGCTCTATTCCTGGACCCTCCGTTGACCAGAATGTTTCTTTGTTGCCTGTGGATATGAGCCTCGACGCTGTTCTCGACTCAGCGGGTCAAGCTACCACGGAAATCGTCACGGCCGGCAATCAGGGTATTACAGGAGCTCTGGAGGAACCCTCGATTCAGGACACAACCGGACATGCTGGACTTGGAACAGATGGTTGTTTGGATGAGTTGCGAATACTGCCCGGAAACCAGGTCAGGAACGTGATTCTTGGCACGGGCCCCTTTACTAACGAGGAATGAGCAGCTCATTGACACTAGTACCGTGGACGAACTCTTGGCTGACGGTAGCAACGTTGACGTGGACACTTCCGCCGACCTGAGCCTGAGTATCGAAGCCCTTGTTGGACTCGGTCATGTCGAGCAAGAGTCGCTGGCTGACGAGCTAGCGCGTGTGGGCCCAACGGAAGACGAATACGTGGACTCAGGCCTCACAATTGCAACATTGCTCGAAGAACTGACATACTCTGATATGAGTAACGCAGACGCTTCGACTCCGGAGAATAACTTGGCTCGACCCCCGAACCCGTCCCAGGTCGTAACGCCAGCGCCTGCGGATGATATTCAACACAATTTTAGCCTCAACGTGTCGGTGGATATGAGCCTGGAAACTGATGCAGGCAACGAGGACATACCTGTGGATACCCCCAAAACCGACCGAGACGTGTCTGCGGGTGACGAAGCCGGCCACACAACTGCGCCCGACTCGAGCGGTCTCTTGTCGCTCCCCAGCATCAGCTCGTCCGAAATGATCACAAACGAGTGTGCTGATGCGTTCTTTGCCGACATGGTTAGCACTTTATATATAGTTTCGTTCTGTGTGTACTCACAGTATCTTGCAGGCAACCGACTCCTTTGCCAGCTCTCGTGAGGGACTCTCGACCATAACCGAAGAGGACTCGGGCCAAGTTACCCTCACCGCAATCGAGCTCCTAGCCGAGCAGTCCTTGGACCTGACCACGGACATGAGCCTTGAAAGCCAGCTACTGGACGTTGACCTTGCCGGCCTAGGGGGCTCGACGGACAGCCTGGACTCGGCCCTAGATGGACCCGCGGTTCCGAAAGTGGAACCCAGAGACTTGACCAACGATAGCGACTTGGAGATCCCCGGGCCAAGGCATGGTGCCCCGCTCAGTGCCTCTGCCCATGCCCCCAGCTCGACACGCCTCGCCTCTGCCCTCGCGACTGTTACTGAAGAGAACCTGCCGGAGGGTCAACCCGACCATCTCCAGACCACCGGTGCGGAGGCTTCAGGTGGAGAGGAGCACCCCACGCCCGGACCGGGCGGCCTGACTAGGCTACGCGTGCCAACCAAGAGCTACAACGCGGCTCTTTCAGGCTTGGCTCACCCGCCTATAATGACTTCCCCTTCACTCCCTCTCTTCGCCTCTCCATCCCCCTGCCCTTCTTCCCTGCTTGTCCCGAGCACGAGTCCTGTCGGGATGTCTCGTGACCAGGACGAGTCGGTGCAGGAGATTGGTCATTTGGCTGGGGGGTCGTCGGCGTCAATGTGGGCGCCAGTGGGCGAAGACGCCACAAGCGAGGATACTACAGTCGAGGATGCTACAGGTCAGGATGCTGCATTTCAGGATGCTATGGGTCAGGATGCCGCAGGTGAGGGAGTGGGCGAGACGGCCGGGCCGAAGAAGGGGAGGCGACGCGGACCGAGCAAGGCGAACCTGCTCGGTAAGAAGCGGAAGGGGGAGGCGCGCAGAGTGGACAAGAACCTTCCGTTCTCTGAACGTAAATAATCGTTTTCTCTGCTTTCTCTATTTTCTCTATTCCCTCTATTTTCTCTATTTTCGTTTGGTTACGGTCTGAGATTTGGTTTGAGTTGTCTGGGCAGCTTGAGTCTAGCTTACTAGACTCGCTGAGTGGCATCAGCGGTGTTGTTCTGAGCAGCTTGAGTCTAGGTCGACTGGACTCGCTGGTCTGTACGGTTTGAGTCCGGACTGACGGACTCGCCGATGTATATACACTGCTGCAAGGTTTTGGGCTCATTTCTATGTATTATCTAGTAGAAGGAACCCATTACAAAACCAAATTGCTCGGAGTGATACCTTTGTGAGCTCAACTCGTTGGAACCATAAAGTCAAGGAATAGAGTTATAAACCAATGAATGCATGAATTTACACTCTCTTAATGGGTTAAGTATATGCGCGTGCGTCAGGAAAAGTTGGCATTTATATTTAGCAGCAAATTCTAAATTGGATAAATTCAGCTAAATTGACTAAATGCCCCCCTCAAACCATGTTTTCTGAGCCTGCTGTCACTCTGGGATGCTTGTGCATAGCAGCCCTGTGTCCTATGCACTGAGCAACTGACACCAGGTCCACCAGGCAGGCAGCCATGCTGTGTTTTTACATTTCTAAATCTGCTAAATTTGCTAAGTCAAGGATAAATTGACCTAAATTTAGCTAAATGAAAGTGTACAAATGGTAAGTCCCCTAAGTCCATAAATTTAGCTAAGTTTAGCCAAGTTTAGCTAAATGAAAATGCACACCTTTTTCTGATGTGGCGTACTTCTCTTTTCAGCTTAACTCAAGTAGCATAAGCAGCACGATAGCAACAATACTAACCCAGTCTTCAAACTCGCATGTAATTGGGTTTACACAGGTGATAGAGTTACCAGAGACGTAGATATTGGCGTCGTTGTCGAGTTAGTCGCTGATACGTAATATCTAACTATCAGCGTTCAAGAGGATAGCTAGGGCAATGATTTGGCATACAAAACCATGCTTTCTCTCTACATACATATACATGCGTAGTACCTATGTTTCAATCCAAACATCGCCCAGTTTATAACAGACCCAGTTCCAAGTCGAATCTGCGTCCGAAATGGTGCAATCGAGTTCAGGGAACGTTTCCAGCAGCGAGTCTCGTAAACCGTCTAGGTCTTCAAAGTCATGTTTAGCGACTGGATCTAGCTGGCAAACTTCAAAGCATAGAGTCTGGATGTCGTAATCGAGAATAAGGGCGTTCAGAGTACCAAGGTCGACTGTACAATCGACGAGGGTGACACTGAGCGGGTGGGCTGACAGCTGAGAGGTGTGTCGGTTGGCCCCGCGGGATATCGTTTCAACGATACTAAGGCCGTCTAGTACTAGGATACGGAGATCGTCAAGAGGTTGCCCGGAGGGCAGCGGGAAAAATCCAGAATAGCAGTCGTCCTGATCGAGACAATACAACGTGGTGATCTTCGATCGAACGAGGAACGCTTCGAACTCGTCTTGCATCTGACTACCGACTGCTATACCTAAAACGATCTCAGGAAGAGGGCCAGATAAAGTCATCAAAGGAAGGAGCAGTTGCAGACTGTCGGGGTCCATATTCACTAGATGCAAGACACTTAGATGCTTCATCGCGATGGGGGTTTTTCCAGCCAAGTCTTCCGTTTCGCGTATTTCAAGGCCCTCCAGTTTGAGTATCTCTAGTTCTGGGCTCGCCTTTAGAATTTTGGTCAACTCCAAGGTGGAAATAGGGGATTTGCCTTTGTCGCAACCGAAGACAAGTCGCAAGTCGGCCAAGTTCCAGTATATCTTGCTATCCCAGTCGAAATAGATGTTCTCTAAGTGTATCTCATCAAGTGAGTGTAACATTTCCGCTGCGTTCTCTGGCTCCGTCATCAGGGTGTCGCTGAAGGATAGAACTGAATCGGCGTTGGGAAAAGCTACCGTAAGAGACCCGAGAAGGTCCCTCCCACTGCGATCAAACAACGTACTCAGCGTGCGAGTAATAAAATCCGGAAAACAGCCAGTTGAGTCGATGTCAAGCGCGAAAATATAATGGAGATGTTGGGACAATAGGCTCATAGTCTGATCCATTTTTTCCATTGATGTTGGCCTGGATGTAAACGCATTCGCTTCGTGTAAGTGGATCTCTATCAGTGAATCTCCTGCACGCTTTAGCAGCAGCTCTGCGAAACCAACAGGAGTACTCGGACTGATGTCAATGTGACCCCACAGCTCTGGAATGTTTATCGCAACCTGCCTCCAGTATGAGCATACCGCAGCAAGGTCGTGAAAATCAGCTCCATCGTCGCGATAGCAGCTCCGGTACGGCTTCCAGAGTGCGAATATGCAAGCGAGTATCTCCGGAGGAAGTGTGTTTACCGGAGCGAGCGTCGTTGAACTGTCTCGCATCATGCCTAGCAATATATGAGTATCGCGTAGCGCTTCCTGTTCAGAGATCAGTGAAGCAAGTGTAGCAAGGCAAGCGCGTCGGACTCGATTGCGCGCGGTGAGAGGAAGGAATAAACGACTGGATTGCGCTGCAGGTGCGAGCAAGTCTAAAGACAACCCCGATAGGGGCTCAGGGGCAGGAGCGGGCCAGACCGGACCACTCCACAACAGCAAGCTTAGATCCGATGGCGATCCATGAGTTCTTAACTGCAGATTCAGCGTGAAATTGATACGGGGCTGTAATACACGCCCCACGAAGGCAAGGACAAGCGGATGGAAAGAATGAATAATGTTGGTCAACAAAGCGTGTGCAGATTCAAATATCCATGTCAGTATTATGCTATTCACTCAAATCATGGACGCGTGCCTTCGTTGCAGCTTTCGCGGTATAGTAGATAAACTTATTACAGTAAGCAGGGGTACTCTCGTTTTGAAGCCGATAGTCGTTGGCACTAAACAACAGAAATGGCTTGCCATGGAGCTATTACCTAATCAGGCCGGAGCAAGTATTTTTAGACTCATTACTTACAAAACTTTGTGCTACTTTCAGGCTATATTTCTGTTATACCTAAGTCCTATCGTTTAGGTCGGTAAGTGATGCTACGTCATTGACCTTCATGTGTAGGTTGAATAGGCCCAATGTTGGGAGATAGGCTCTGAGCATTTGCGAGCATAGGCTGGTCGCATATATCCACGACGAGGAGAAATTTTGCTTCTAAATTATGACCGGTTTCAGTACTGTCAGTAAACTTCCCCAAGTACTGCACACTTTTCACTTGGGTACCAGATTGCTTGTATATATGCTGTAGTACAGACGGAGTCGAAACATCGAAACGCTAAAAGCACATATTTCGACACATCTTAGAGACAGTTACATCTGTCTTAGTGGGGTAGATATCACGGGAACTCGTCATAGTACCTCTCTGTGTCAGACATCGTACGACAAGGCCATTGACAAGTTGAATCTGTTTCTGAGACGCTGCACTGGAGCAGAGGGTATGTCCCCGTTAGCTGATCTCGAATCCCGTACAACTTCTCCTTTCGAGTCTTGCACGACTCCGCTTCCCAGTGCCAAGCGTCGCCTGAGTTCTTGACTGAGGTCACGCATCAATCGAGGCAGAGCTGCCGGGTGTCGTTGCCGGAAATGAACTCCTTTAGGCCTTCGAAAGAAACAGTACAGTCCAAGAGGATGACGCTGAGTGGATGGAAGGGCGGTGGCTGAAAGAGCGATAAGTTTCCCTTAGTAGACGAGGCCTCAACGATGTCAATCCTCGGAAGTATCAGAGTGTGGAGGTTCCCGATCAAATGCCGAGGAGGTAACTAGAATGGCTCGGGAGGGTAGCAATACTTGCAATATAAGAAGGTTGCGTTGGACGAGCAAGGAATGCATAGAAGTTGCTCTGTTCCTTGCGAAGTAACACTACGCTCACACTGATGTTGGGGAGCGGCTGGGATAGGCTAATCAAAGGTAATAGCATATCCACACCGTTGTTAGAGAGCATATCTCCTAGATTTAAGACGCTCAAATGGTTCATCGAGATGGAATCCGAGCAGGTTGGATCCATCCGTTGAATTGAATAATTCCCAGTTTCCTTAGCTTGAGTACAACTAGTGTATTGTCGTCGGGTAATATTTGTCAATTGTTTTGTAGGCTGTATGCGCGGGATGGAGGTTCCAACTACAGCAAAAAATCGCGCATAAGGTGTTAAGTTATATCATTCCGGGGATACATAAAATGTGAAACGACCGATCTGGAGATCTATGTTACAAATTATTCGGTAAATTGAGCTCCAATCATGTTATCGCATTGTATCCTGATTTCTTCCTGACGGTCTGGAGAACATAGCCACAGCTTATATTCAAATATATCATCAAGACGCCTGGAAGAAATAAATGCCCAATATATCCCGAGAGACATCGACTTGGTCTCGTGTTTGACAGTCACTAATATGAGGCGAATAAGCTCGGCGGACATCGTTCACCTTTGGTAGGATACCTAGAGCATCATCAGCCTGAATTCTCGATATATAGAAAATAAACCCCTTACTGCATGGTACATGTCGTAGCTCACTTTAATCTCTGCACCAGTCAAACGAGGCCCTTTATACGCTTGCCCTCGCTGCTTGCTGTATCTCTTCAATTGGTACAAACAGCGATTTTAGCTGGTTCCTTGCGGCCAGGACGTCTGGATATGTAGCAATTTCGTTCATGTCACTGTCGCTCAGTCGGCGCCCAAACCCGGCAGGACCGCTGAATGTCATAAAGTACCACAACCCTTCCAAAACCCTAGTCATATGGAAACATTCTGCTGGATCGAGGCCTTGAACAAGGATATAAAACGTGGAGGCGGTGGCATATATACTGGTTGGTTTAATCGCGCGAACCGGCGAGTAAGAAAGTCGACTCAGGGCCAAAACCACGCGTTCCATAAGGGGCACCGACACCTGGAGGCTTAGCTTTGTAAGTAAAGTCCCAGTCGATTTGATCGCGCGGAGTGCAACAAGTAGCTGAGACAACAAAAGCCTATCTCGAGTCCAGGGCGCTCGGGGGTCTTCCTTTGCTATGCAAGGTGGTATATGCCCGTCGACGATCACAAAGTCAAAAGTAGCATAAGGGATCGGGCAAGGTGCGAAGATTGAAGTGTCCCAGTACCTATCTAGGAGGGATGGAGCGAGATTGAGCATCGTGATATCGGCCCAATAAATCTCGAGCCGATCCTGAAGTTCTAATGGGACAGCCAATGAGTGGCCACCGTACTCGATCGGAAGAGAGACACCAACACCTCGTGCAAACGGCCATTTACTGAGAATGTAAGTTGCAAATCCGCCAGGGCAGCATCTACAAATCTCGTTAGCTCCTTAGAATATTAGCTTCTAGTTGAAAATGAGTGCTTACCCCAAGTCCAAGAAGTTCCCGTTTGGAACAAAATCTGCCTGCTTGTCCATCTCAAGCAACGCAAAACGCATCTTGTGCATATACGTTTCCTCGTGAGATGCGTACATATTATTCGGCCCAATAGTATAATCGGTTACAAGCGGGTACATGAGGCTTTGGACTGGTGGTCCTGGAGACCAAGGTACAACTATTGCCGGTGGCGAGGCATATCCGGATATGACAAGACAATCCATACATGTCATATCTAGACTTGCTGTGTGATATTGGCATGTTGGGTGGACTAGCTGAGTTTGAAAGACTTGTTGGACGGTCATGGTTGAGAATACGCCTAACCAAGGTGGCTGAGGGGGGATAAAGGGAACTGCGGCACAGCGTGATTGAGTGGCGGATGGGATGTGGCTAAATCGGGTGTAATCGCACAGCACAAGCGCCTCCTGTGCTTGAGGTTCCAGCCTGGCTATTCTGGTAGGCTCATAGGATAAAATAGGTTCAAACTCTCAAAAAAGTCAAAGTTGATAGATCGTCGTTCTATCCAGGTTTAAATATCAATTAAAATAATTAATCGATAACAAACAACGCACATCACACCTCTCAAACAATAGTCACAGCTCTACCTAATCATCCCAACAGCACTCCCGATCCCCTCATCAACCTCTTTCCCTACAGCCCCCCAAACGCTCCACATAATGAGCGCCTCAAACGTCCCACCCGTCATCAACCGGCTCCCGTCTGGGCTCAAGCTGGCATGAGATATTCGCATCCCATGCAAGTTGGGAACATGCGCGACCCGAGCTAAAGAGGGATATGCGTGCGTGACGATCGAGTTGGCCGTATCTTGGAGAGCCGGCCCGGGTAAATCGCTATCTGAAGGCGGATAGGGGTCGTAGGTCTGAAATCGAGGAGGCGCTGCCGGGGTGGAGTTGGATTGAGTGATACCAAGGGACGAAGAACTGGCTGAACGGAATCCATGCGTTGTAACAAACTCGCGGCAGACGGGCGAAAACGCGATACTGGTGATTTGAGAGCCGAGAGCGAGCGTTTCTTTGAGTTCGCCGGTTTGGATGTTCCAAAAGCAGACTGTGCCATCTTGTTTGCCGCCGCCTGATGCTAAGATGTTAGGTGCCCAAGGACACCATGCTAGTGCCTACACAGTGACAGAGATTAGAGAGCGAAAAACTGGTTATATGCGTGCAACTTACTTTGACAGCACCCGTATGTTGCCGCTTTCGCCACATTGGCGTTTGGCCAACCGGCATCGCGCTAGATCTCCTACGTTCCTCCCGGCCGTCGGAATCGCTAGACACTATAACTGGCCGACGAGGCATTCGTACATCCCATACGCACACCATATTGTCGTCCCCACCCGTTGCTAGCATTTCACCGTCATCCCTCCACTTGACGCCACACACTTTATGCCCGCCATGTGCGCCAAGTTTGAACGCTTCTCCTCCATAGCCTTCTGCGCCTCCCACTCGTGGAGCACATCGCATGTCCCAGAGAAGAGAGCATCCGTTCAGACCTGCAGCGAGAAGATTGCGGTTCCAGCTGATCGCACAGACTTGTGATGGTGACGGTGAATTAAAGTTGACAGGGGCAGAACTAGTGATGGGGGTAGAACGGCGAAGTTCGAGGATACACTGTTTCTTCCTCACATCCCAAACGGAGATACCGCCTTGTGTCTGTCCGACAGCTATAAACTGGCTGTGAGATTGAATAAGCTAATGGGTTTGAAGGACATACCAAGCGCGTGGTCCCATCCACCAGCTTGTGTTCCCCATTCTACAGCGCTCTGCATTCCAGTTCTTGGCTCGGCCGTACACAGTCGCTCGATACACAGTAATCGGCTCCCGCTCACTCGGCTGAAAAACACTGATGCTCCCAGTGCACAAGCAAGCATCCCGTCTATACGATCGCTCCCCGAAGAGCTTGGCATTAAGCCTGAGTCTTGGGAAGGCTCTTTGCTAGTACGAGAGTAAGAGGTCGACGCTTGGTCATGAGTCGGGTGGTTCCATGCAAAAGGCGATGCATAGTAGTCCTGTCACATACGAGAAAGTATTAGCTTCGTGTGGCACATTCTTGCTTCTGGAAGGGACAGATGGTGGGATGCTATATGATAAAGCAAACACACCGTTCGAGGCTCACCTCGAGGACCTCGGGTGCGTCATATACATGTATCGGTGCGCGCTGCATGTGATATCGACTCGAAGGCGATGGTTTCCCGTTTGTCGCCTTTCTCTTCCCCCTCAGGCTCATACCAAGACTCATCGCCGCTCCACTTGCTCCAATAGTCGAGGTGTGTGGAAAGGCTGAAGCCGAACGCAAGAGCAGGGCTTGTTCGTGTGGGAGTTGGCATAGTGAGGTTCTACTTGTTGGTATAGGCGATCTTGAGAGTATGTTTGGACTGGAGACATTAGAAGTTGATGGGTTGAGGGAGAGTCTGGATGTTGTGTGATGAAGCGTTGATGCCGATGATGCTGAATGACGTGGATAGGAGGGACTGGGAGACGCGTCCCGGCGAGCAGCCGCCGGAGAGTTACGCTCCGTACGAGCGGGTAATGCGCTCGTACGATAAGCAGGGCTAATAGAGCGCGTTGAAGGGGATCCGAGTCGCGTCGAAGGTCCGGCGCTTGTTTGTTCGGGTGTCGTCCCAGCAGCCATCACACGTTGAACAAAACTCGTACTGGGATCAGTCGAATCTTCGATCGAGCTCGTGTTTGACCGCCTTCTCGCCTGCTTCAACCTTTCTTCGAACTTTTCAGCCGGTGAGGCTATAGGTAAGCCATCACCGATGACGAACCCGAGATGTCGAGCGAGTCTGACAGATCTTGGGGTTGATTTTGTAGAACGATGGAGTAAGGTATCGTCCTCGGTTGAATACCGCGGGATGAACCGGTCGGGAGAGATGTTGGGTGCGCTCCGGGTACGGTGGATTTTTTGTGAATCTGCTGATCCGGATGGGCCGAGGTGGCGTCCTTCTGGGCGCTTGGAGGGAGTGGAGCCTGGCCAGTCGAACCGAACGACGTCCATTTGTACGTTTATGCTTGTGTCCGATAAAAGTGCGGAAGATGT
>WSTJ01001675.1:0-11380 GCA_019623705.1 Ceratobasidium sp. 428 | reverse complement strand
GCTACTTTGCGCGTCAAACCGGCGGATCGCTCTTCTACTACCGACTGTACGGTTCCAAGTGTAAACCTAAGCAATGGCACTGACGGAGGTAACATACGCTATCCATCGGCGAGCGGAACGTACACTGGCCCTGCTCCAATGACCCAGCGGTTTGCCGTTCAGTCGCTAATTACGGGCACTTTTAATCAATTTCCATATACCGCCGAGCTTTCCATGGGCGCTAACACTTCATACATGCTTTCCTTCGATGCCCCAACTCTTCGCTGCTCGGGCAACAACGGCACCCAACCCAATCTCTCTCCCAACACATACTGGAGCGGAACTCGCACGATGATGCATGATTCCGTCTCTGGTCAAGATATCCCGACACTACAGATCCAATACGTCTCGGCGCCCAGTGGTCCAAACTCACTGACTTGTGTGCCATATCTTGCCAACTATGGAGTTCTCGTCACCTATAACTCGACCGCACAATCTATTGCCTTGCTCAACCTTACAATGACGCAAACCGCCGGTCGCCCAACTGGAGGCTCCGCAATCCAACTAACGGACAGCAATGCCGCCATGACTGGCGCTGCCGCTTTAGTTGACGCCGTATTCAACACTCTCGTCGGAAACTTGACTCGAGACCAAAACGGGAACATGATGGCGACCTCTTCCAATGTTGCCCTCGCGTCCTTCGTCCAGGTGTCCAACCAATCCACATATACCTTTCAGTCGGTCTCTGACAGCATAGAGCAACTAATGCGCGACGTCAGTCTTAGCACGATGGGACTACGCCTTGCTCAAATTCAGACTACATGCACGACGGTTGATCGGGTGAACATCTACGTTTACGACCAAGGGGTCCTCCTTTCAGCTTATCTGGCTGTTGTAGCTGTTGCCTTGGCCGCAGTGGCAGTTGGGCTTCATGCGTTGAAGAGAAATGGACATTCTGGAGATACATCCTTTTCGGGAGTTCTGTTGTCTACACGAAACCCGACGCTGGATCGCGCGTGTGATGGTGGTCGCGAGAAATTATTGACGCTTCGGGTCAAACTTGGAAGGTTGTATTCTACCGGTCGCCCTGCTTTTGGCACCGCTTCTGATTTTGCGAGATGAATAAAGTAGTTGATTCTCTGTGTTTGTATTTGTGGCTAGATTAGTAGATACCTTCCTTGCTCAGAATCAGATTGACATGTAATCAGGTTTAGGCTGGGCCCGAGTATTCATTATACCAATTTTGTATAAAATTTACAACCTTGAAGGTTTTATTGGGCAGAAGACAACAGGGATTAGTGCTAAACAATTAAGATGCGGCAAAGCAGTATGCCAGATTCAGACAGAAACGCAAACGGTGTGCAAATCGCAATGGATTGAAACTACATCTTACAGCGGTTTGCAGATGCTCTTGCGCGCCGGACAGGGCTTCAAGCGGTCGAGCCAGAAGCAAACTGAAGGGAGGCTAAGAAGGTAAAAACTCGTGTAGCTTGGGGGTCGTGACTCAATCGATTAGATACAGTATATATGCGTAGTCTAAATCGCGCTGGAATTGTAGACAGCCCCATGAGTCTGAGTGGCCCTCTATGATTATTCAACTATACTCCATTCAGATTCCCGCTCCATGGGTCCCGTGGTAGAACTGGTTTAAGTGGTTTAGGTATTGTGGGTGGAACAGTAGTGTCGAGCTCCCCTTGCACTGGGGGCCATTCTCTATCTACCACCGCGCGGAGCTGATGTTCGAATTTGTCGGCCTCTTCTACTAGCTGCTTCCCAGCCTCATCGTGCTCGATTGAAAGCTTGGGCAGGTGAGGAAGCAGCTGGGCCGTTTCCCCTATTGAGCGAAAAATAACTCGTTGGCAGAAGCCTTAGATGCGAAACGAAGGGGACATAACTTACGTTGTACGTGCTCTAGCCGCTGAACGAGCTTGACTAGGGAAGTAAGAATATATTCCTCTTCATCCGCAGTACCTTTCCGCCCAGCCTTTCTAACGGCCTTCTTGGACGATTTTTGAGATTTCCTACAAGTATCTTTGTGAGCAAACATAGATGACAGAAAGCTTTTAGATACCTCGCCGTGGTGCCTGTTAAAGCTTTGGTATAGCGAGTAAACTGGGTCATCATACCGGAGGCGTCTGTCATTGCGTCGACGTTGTGTAAATTAGGATCATCTTGACCATAGAAACCATCTAGTAGCGAATGTAAGACAAGGAAGCAGTTTAGCGATAGACATACTTGGATCGGCCAGTTTTTTATCTTTCAGGTCG
Organism: Ceratobasidium sp. 428; assembly: GCA_019623705.1. NCBI lineage: Eukaryota > Fungi > Basidiomycota > Agaricomycetes > Cantharellales > Ceratobasidiaceae > Ceratobasidium > Ceratobasidium sp. 428. The sequence goes on along the minus strand of WSTJ01001675.1, from coordinate 9,134 downwards.
AGTAGGCGTTGTCCCTGACGACTCAACTGATCGGCCATTTCTTGAACATCGTCACCTAGCTGCGTACATAGGTCAGTCGCCTCGGGACTGATAATTTCTTCGACTAGCTGCGGCAATTTATGAATAGATACCTAAGTTTCCCGATATCAGTCGTACTGTAACGTGTAAACGATATACTGGAAGTCCTACTATTCGGAAGGCCTCCGATAGATCATTTCCTCTACAGAGAGACGTCACCGCGCTGGCCACATCGTGTGCGTAGTCGAGATACACTCGGGCCGCTTCGGTATGCCTCGAATGTGAAGACAAACTTTCTACGATATCCAGGCGTTAAATGCATATGGAATTAGCGTTCTCAAGAAGAAAAAAATACCAGCTACTCGGTATCCCATATCAGTCAAATCATTAGGAGGGATGTTGGCCTCCACAGCTAGCGAGAATAGCTCTTTCCACATTCGTGCCTTTTCAAAGGCAAACATGGCTCGTTTGATATCCTTCGCAAGTGAGAATGCTTTCATAAAGTTAATTGGGAGCTCCATAGTTGTTTGAAGTAGTTCACCTTGACCAGCCTTGCTAAATTCTCGGTGCTCAACCAGCCATTCTCCATACAAAACCAGAAGCGCCTATCAAAGATTTGTCAGCTGACTATATGCGCCAAGATTTTTTTCTGCCGCACCGCGTGCTCCCTTGGGTGATCCTTCCAGAGCTTTAGTGATTTAATATATAGGTGATGTTTCTCTGTATACCGCTTCGCGTCTTCAAACCGAGTCTCACCTGTACAAACGAGAAATAAATCAGTAAGATCAAAAAATCAAAACGGCAGCGTCCGCTTACCAGCGAGCGACAAATTCTCTAACGCAAGTTCATGTCTACTGAGATAATCGTTGATACGGAACCGCTGATAGTAAGTATCTAACGCTCGGAGCTTTCGCAGGAACGGTAGATATTCTCGGGGATCCTAAAGATTTCAATTGGCTTATGTATCCAAATGACAGGAAGCACCAGCTGACCTTTTGGGACTGTTGAGCGATCATTAAAACTAGAGCAAAATCATACATCCCCAGCGCAGTGTTAAACAACTGTTCGGCATCCACGAGGAATATGATATATTTGACGGCCTCCTCCACAGCCTTGGGCTCGGTCTCTGCGGAAAGGTGAGCGCAGGTAAGGTCGGCAAGCGAATATTTGGACTGACCTCGAAGGGTATGTAGCACTTGAAGCGCACTCTCTACATCAGGTGGCGATTTGGCCACATGAGCTGTCAAAATTGATTGCACATACTGCGCAAACCCTCGTCGCTCGAGTTCTTTCCGAAGGTTATCGCATATACCCGCAACCTGTTCTTGGAGCCGTTTCGATTGACTACATCGCAAAAAGACATAAACATACTGTAGTATTAGTGAATCATATGGCGTACCCAAGACCGGTAAGAAATAGGTTCAGATGGTCAACCTCGGGAACCTGGTCCACAAATCGAGCAGGTTCTTCTGCGAATGCGACTGGCGCGAAATCGACAAGCACGTCTAGGTCTACGCGATGCTTCCTGCAAGCTAAGAAAGCCCTTCTAAACTCGCCCCTGAGCGCATACTCATATGATAAGTGAGACCTCAGAAGGAGCGTGAGGATAGTTGAACTTACCGCTCGACATCGGCCTTGACGGACGCAAGCACGAGCGGTCGTGGGTTGATTGTCTCCAGATTGCCCCGAGGAAGTTGCAATACGACACTCGCATTTGCCGGAACCACGCATACAATCCGTGATCCGCGCTCCACGCGTCTCACCCCCCAGGCAGATCGCTCCTTTTCTCCAACTTCGGATGCAAACAAATCCATGATGGGAGCAAACTTGATTTCGTGGGCGGTTGTGGTAAACACCAAGAAATTGGCAGTAAGGGCAAAGGAGTTTACATTATGGGCTATTTCGATGTGGGTATTGTTTGAAGGGGTATCCTCGTTTTGAGAAGATATGCTGGTTGAAACGAGTTTACCGCCCGAGTCGAGCCCGACAAGTAACTCCCCCAAAGACGTCGAAATTGCCTGCGCTTGGGCGCAGAATCGAGATAGCGTGGCGTATTTTGTGAGGTTCGGCTCATCAAACGTGCAGATTTGGCCTTGGGCGTCTTGGTAATACGAATGTCCAATCAAGCGACCAGAAGAAGGTACTGAGGCAGTGACAGGGACAGAGTCTGGCGCGGTTTTGAAGGGAGTAATTTGGATAGTGTCTTGTTGATTATCGTCCTGGCTGGAATAGAGCGCTGCCACAGTCGAGTTGGAAAGAGCCAATTGGCGCGGGCGAGTCGAATTGGTGCCACTCGCAGAGCCAGACCATACGATTCGTGGGTCTGCGATCTTTCCTTTAGTACCTGTGCGCAAACAGAGGTCCCACACTTGAATTTCTTGGTTTGCAAACAAAAGTCCGAGCAGGCGTGAATCAGGTGAGAGCGCTAAGTGAACGGGAGGTGGTCGTCTAGTGGTCTCGGTGCTAAGGTTGAGTTTGAACGAAGACATTGGCGGAGGTACGTTTTGGAGCTTGAAAGGAGTTACGAGGATTGCGTCTGCCGCGCATATAGGTATCAGTACGAATGCGCGTGTGTGGTTTGGTAGGCCTACCTCCGTCTACAACAGCGACGGCCCCCGGGGAGTCGTCTGAGTGTGAGGCTGATGCGCATGTATCCCACATGAATGTTCGGTCTTCGACCGAATCTATCCAACGACCAGATTAGATGCGTAGTTTTGAAAACGTGATGGATGGATCTTACGGCTGGTAGTACAGATCAACCGCAAGGGATTTTCGGGGTGCCAGGCCACACTGGTGTACCGTGTAGAACTTGCTGACGGGATGACCTCTTGCTTAAGGTACCAGTGGTAGTTCCCAGTCGTCCATAGTTGTACTAGAAACAACCCAGAGTCAGCACTTACGAATCAGAACCCAAATAGATTTCACGTACCGCAGTCAGCCGCATCCCGTTCAATCCACAACGCCAAAATATTAGAGTCCGCACTCCACAAAACTTCTTTGACTTTGTATCCCCATGGCCTAGTTGCGTCGGGTTCCATCGGCGAGCCAGTAGCATCCCGAATACCAAACTCGCTCCTTCGTAGCCCGTTCCGCTCGAAAAACAAAACATCATGTCGTCCAACACGTCCAACCCCACCTCCTTCATATCCAAACCTCTGAGTTGTAGCGATTAAACCTCCAGAAGGACGCCACGCCAGAACGCCTTCCAGACCAGGCGTAGCTTCCGACGTAGACAAATGCGCAGGTGGGTTGGATGAATAAAACCTGAGCTTGCGTACGGATTGATCATCGAGCGAGGAGACGACGAAGAATGCACCGTCGCCGCGCCAGGATATCCTTGGTCTGCCGTCGTCGTCTGGACTTGGCTTGTCGATCCCGCCTTGGCCGGTTGTTGGGAGTTCGGCCGCTGCTGCTGCTTTGCCGAGTGAGCCGTGGAATTGGGTTTGTTTGGAGCCCCATCCGAGGGCGGTTTGTTTCTCTGTAGTGATGGGTATTGGATTATAATCTTAATTAGATATGATTAAATACGAACCTTGGCCAGGATCGGCAGGGCGAAGCGGATTCTCAAACAGTACGTCAAAATCCTTGGTCATGATAAGCAACTCGTCCTTTCCTAAGGTTAATATGGCAAATGAGTTTGAGGGTTTGAGCCGGTCTAACCAACGACCTACCGTTAACTAGAACGATTTGAGATTCGTCTGGACTCCAAGCTGCCGCCTTGATTCCAGGCTCGACTGACCCGATTATCTCGAACTAACGTGAATGGATAAATAATTAAGTGTGGCTAGCCAAGAGAATAAATTTACGTACCTCGGCAGATTCTGATGCATCGTCAACTGCCAACACGGCAATGTCTCCTCCAGCCAATATGATGACCAACTGTCGGGATTCCGGAAGAAAGGCAAAAGAAACGAATTGCTGGGTCGTATCGGATGGAGCATTCGCCTCGGATGTCAGGGTTGCAAACGGTATACTCTGCGAGGCGGCAAGTTCTAATCAGGCTACTTAACAAACTTCGTCCAAGACTCACGTCTTCGCTCGCAGGCAATTGCCAAACTTCCACATCTGTCCCTCCATCCGGTAAAGTTTTCTCCGTAGCAGCATACGTCACATTAGAATCTGTATCAAACGCAGTCCCAGTCGCCACCTGCTTGCCCTCCGGTATCAAATTGAGCGTCGACGAAAGAAGCGACAAATTCCTCATGATGATGGTCGGGATTGAGCGAATCAGCACTCCAATTTACGGATTAGATAAATCTTGGCTTGATCATTTGCAATTCATGTCAGTAGATCATAACACTCAGGGTCCTGCTGTAAATTGTTTGCTCCGCACCACATTGATCATGATCCAGCAACCGCCGCCTCCAGACAACGTCGAGCTCGAGGAGGAAGAAGACGACGCTGAAGATGCGGTAGACAACAACGGAGCGGCCGAAGGTGGTGAAGGTGTGAAGAAAAAGAAGAAAAAGAAAAAGTCTAAAAAGAAGAAGACGGCCGCCCCGGGTGTGCAGAGTGATCCGCCTCGTGTTGGATTGTCGGTCTTGTTTCCGAGCGGGATTTATCCAGAGGGAGAGATTCAGGAGTATAAGAATGAGTGTGTTGGTTTTTACTTTCCCTATGTGATTTATTAATGGGTTTGTTAGCAATTCATATAGGACAACCTCTGCTGAGAAGAGAGAGGCCGAGCGCCTACTTCAAGGCGACCCAGAGGACACCTATCAAAATATCCGCCGTGGCGCTGAAGTCCACCGCCAAGTTCGCGCCCACGTCCGCAAGACGATTCGTCCAGGTCAGACTATGACAGAAATTGCGGAGAATATTGAAGAGGGCATCCGGTAAGTTTACCGATTTATTCGATCAGAGTTAAAACTTACCAGAATAATGTAGGGCTTTGGCCGAAGTGCAAGGAAAGGACAAAGGCGGAATCGAGGCTGAGAACTGGAGGGTGGCTAGTATCGGTTTCCCCACGGGCGTTAATCTTAACGAATGTGCGGCGCACTATACGCCCAACGCGGGAGACACTCGCGGTATGTTATCTCTCATCGCATTATCACCGTACTTAGACTAACTCTGGATGCAGTGCTACAAAAAAAGGATGTGATTAAGATCGACTTTGGTGTTCAAATTAACAGTCGAATCGTTGATTCTGCTTTCACACTGAACTTTGAGCCGACATACGATGCTCTGCTTGCGGCCGTTAAGGATGCGACCAATACGGGTGTTCGGGTACGCCAATTTGTTCCTCGCATTTCGCCTGTCATCTGAATATGCCTGGTTTTTTAGGAAGCTGGTATCGACGTCCGGCTTGGAGATATTGGCGCCGCGATCCAAGAAGTGATGGAGTCCTACGAAGTTACAGTTGGGTCTAACACTTACAAAGGTCTGCCTTCCTCCGCTACACCTTCCACACCACGCCTCATCTAATCAAACTTGAACACTCCCAGTCAAATCCATCGAAAACCTCTCCGGCCATAACATCGGTAAATACCGTATCCATGGCAGCAAATCTGTACCGATTGTCAAGACGGCTGATCAAACCAAGATGGAGGAGGGGGAATATTTTGCGATTGAGACTTTTGGAAGTACTGGGCGTGGACGAGTGATTGAGAGTGTGAGTGGGGTTTGGTACAAATGCGCCTTGGGGATGAGGCTGAATGGACATTGTAGGGCGATTGTTCGCATTATGCGAAGATGCGCGAGCCGCGTGGCCAGCTTCGGTGCGTCGCTACCCTATTCCGCATTCGAATGACCAAAAACTGAAATCCCATTACTTAATCTACAGCCTGGAGTCCGCCAAGAGCTTGCTTAAATCCATCAACAAACACTTTGGCACAGTTCCGTTCTGCAGGCGGTATCTGGACCGGTACGGCGAGAGCAAGTATCTGCTTGCGGTACGTCCATTTTTATACCATACCTTTCATGTACCTCAAACTCATCGCCTCCAATTAAGCTCAAGAGCTTGGTCCAGGAGGGCGTCGTCCAAGACTATCCCCCGCTCTGCGACGTGCCGGGCTCAATGACGGCCCAATTTGTGAGTCTAGTCGATTCAACCTGACTGGTATCCATCAATTAAGACACATAACAGGAACATACGATCCTTTTGCGTCCGACTGTGAAAGAGGTCGTCAGCCGTGGAGATGACTATTGAAGCAATGATGTAGCCTTGGCGGCTTGTATTTGTAACAGCAATGTACCGGACGTGATCTTGTTTCCCCAATGCACTGCACTTTTCAATTCAAAATCTCATTATCAGTTGAATTCCTGGCACAGGTTAATCAGAGCAATTTACCATAAATGGAGTTGCCTTTGTGGTGCTCTCGGCGCCGCAGCCACCCAATCAGGTCACGTGCGCAACCCAAAGTTACACACTTCCACGACCGCTCTCATCCCACCGACCTACTGCCTCTATAGACTTTGCCTATAATGACAACATACGAATCCCTCCGGCGACAATGCCGTACACTCGAATCACTTGTAAACGACAAACTCACAAGCTACTCACGGCTCGCGGTCACACTTAGCTCGGGCGGGTCAGACGTCGAGGCTGGTACCTCGGCCGCACGGTGGTCTGATATGGAGGAAGAAATTGAGGGGCTACTCGAAAAGGTTTGTCTACATAATATATAACCCATAACGAAGCTAAATTGAGGTCTTGATTTAGTTGAAGGAAACGAACGATGGAATGGCCACTCTAATGGCAGAGAGCAAGGTCGAGGTTACGACTTCCATGCAACATTCGGCGCAAATGCATAGAGAAGTTATGGATGATTATGTCCGGGATTTCGGGAGAACGAAGGTATGTTATCTATTTTTTGCCTCGCTGAACGACGCAGAAACCGACCGCCGGCATTGGAATTAGGTGAACGTACGGAGTGCACTCGACAGGGCGAACTTATTGTCAAACGTCCGAAGTGATATCGAGTGAGTGCATCTATCTTATTGTGATTTGAAACTGGTGGAAACTGATGTACGGTGGGCAGTGCGTACAAAGCCGCCCGATCATCCGCCACAGACTCGCTCCTGGCAGAACGTGGCAGGATTGACAGTTCACATCGAATGACGGATGACGTATTAGCGTGAGTTTGGTATATCGTTGGAAGAAGTACAAGGCTGACCGAGAGGGAGGGGTATAGGCAAGCGTATGAGACCAGGGCCGAGTTTTCGAGGCAACGGTCATCGCTTGCAGGGATAAATACCAGGATGAAGGGTGTGTTGAGTGCGTCTATTCTCTTTTGCCCTCGTTTCTTGTCTTACACCCACTTTCTACTCCCGCAGATACGATGCCCGGCATCAACTCTCTCATCGGTATGATCCACTCTCGCCGACGACGAGATGCAATCGTTCTAGGCGTCGTCATCGGGCTATGTTTCCTCGCTCTCTTCAGCTTCATGGGCCGATGAGCGTTTGGGTTCATCCGAGCTTGCGGTGTGAATCGTTTCTTTATTATCTGGATATGGATATTTGTCTTGAAGATACCGGTTTAATATACTCCCTTATTCATGGTACAGATTATTTACAATATCGCCAAGGCATCAATTCTTTCAACCGGCTTCTAGGTTTCAAGCTTGTTCATCTAGTCCTCCCTCTCCGGCTTGTGTTGCTACGAACTTTATCAGCCTCGACCGAAACTCTTTCTGAAAATATCAAACTTACATGCTTCCGGTGATCAAACGCATCCAGTCCAGCAGCCAACCTAGTCCCGCTCACGAGCGAACTCCAATCAAGCGATTTGTACGGCTTCTTTTCTTGTGCGCGAGCAGTGAGAAGGTGGTCCCGCGCCGTGGTGATAATTGGCATTGGCGAGTTGCTGTCTTGGGAGAGTTGAAGGATGTGACTAAGAACGAGGTGTTTAGCGCTGGACGAGAGGCAAATGGGGCACTGGGGGGACTTACTTGGCGTCTTTGAGACCACCTTCGAGATGGAATCCTTGGTTTCCGTCAAAGCTGTCGTTGAGCATTTTCTTGCTGTAGTTGATGAGCCTGGGAATCTCGGACGTTAACACTCTTCTCAGTATCGTTCAGTTGGATTGAGGCTCACAATGGCACAGGGAACATGTCTATATTTATTACGGGAGGTACGTCAGATCCAATAATGCGATCCAATGCGAGGTCAAAACTAACCGTTTATAAAGTGATCAAGTTGCTCGGCGCCAACACCACTCTTGTCCGCCAATGTCTGAGTTTCGGCGATAAGCTCTAAACCTGAATGAAAGCGTGAGTGGATGGAATTGAGGTTAAATTTAGGCTTACATCCTAGGATGAAGGAGTTTCCGATGAGTTTCATTGACGCTGCTTTCTCGACATTTCCACCCAGGTCGATAACCTATAATGACACGAATTAGAAACATATTCAAGATGGATGGAGAGATGTACTCGCCTTTCGAGCAACAGCAGGAACCAAAAGGTATGCTACTTCCTTTTTAGACTTATAATGTCCAGCGAGAGCAGCAATAAGCAGAGCCTTGTCCGCAGCTACAACGCCCACCAACAGAGTCAACTCATAACCTATAAAACATAGCTTTCCACTCACCTGCAGGCGGCCCAAACACCGGCCCAGCCACGAAATGTACATGCGGGATCTTACTCAACAGCCTATCAACCTCGACCGATACCTTAGGATACACCGTGCTCGTATCGACAAAGATCTTGGGCTTATCGGGCGTACCCGTCTTTTGGGTCGCTTCGAGCGTTTGAGCCATATCGTGGTACATGCTGCGCACGACGTCGTCTGAGCCAAGCGAGGTGAATGTGATGTCTGCTAAGACCGCGAGTTCGCCGGGTGTGTCGATTATTTTGACTTTTGATTCGCCGAGTTCCTGTAGTATGCATGGGTGTGATAGTGAGCGGGAGAGGGAGGTGGGTGGTAGATTAGACTAACCTTTTGAAGCTGCTCGGCTTTTGTACGGGAGCGGTTGTAGACTAGGAGTTGATGATTACCGTGATTCGCCAAGTTACGGGCCATTAGGTATCCCATGTTACCCTTTAGGTCCGGCGCAATATTAGCGTGAGATCATACATTAGCGTCAGAGTACGTACTAGCCCGATGAAACCAATAACATGTGGGAGCTGCTGAGGAGTCGGAGGCCTCGAAAACGGTAGCTGTTCACGCAAGTTGGC
>WSTJ01001674.1:0-11385 GCA_019623705.1 Ceratobasidium sp. 428 | reverse complement strand
CGGAGATGCATTTGGATGCCGAGGAAGTTTTGGAAGAGGACGCCGAGGGAAATGTTCCCAGGTAGCGTAGCTTCTTTTTTTGGTCATTTAGGGCCAGCTAGAAAAGGCTAATTGGATTACCTTGTTTAGTCTTGACCCGAATGGGTATACTATCACTCGCACGCGCTCGCGAGGACGGTCTATCACTGACACAGATGCTCCGAGTTCACATCGTATGTACTTCTTGCCTACTGGTTTATATATGTCTGCTAACGGCTCGATTTGCATATTCGTCCTACCTCGTGTATCTCGCCTGCGTTCGTACCCTCGATGACCTGAACCCCTTCCTTGACACGCTGCGCCCCCAACCGTCAACATCACCGCGCCCAACACGCGCTTTTGCCCATCGTTCAACTATTTCTTTACATCCCGGCCCTCACCATTGGCCATCCCCCGCTCCCTCCGCTGCGCCAATAACACACTGAACACTCATTTTTGCCAATCTATCTACCAATTGCTCTATACCCTGCTTCAATTCTCACCACATCATGACCTCACAACCGCCCCAAACGCCTTAAATTATACATATGACTACCTCAACCCCAACCCAGGCGCAGGCATGTCCCACAGCCCGGTCCGCTTCAAGTCTCCGCCCCCCATACGCATCAATCAGGGAACCCTAGGCGACGAACGGCTGTCCCCAAACCACGAACGAACATACACCCTTCAAACATCTATCTCATTCGGAAACGACCGCCAACCCAACGGACATGAACGTCAACCGAGCGACTGGCGCGACTCGTCCTACACCCATAACCCTCCAAACACCGCAAGCGGCACGGGCGAGTTTCCGCGCGTCCAGACGATCGAGTTTGCCAACACCCCGCAGGTACCCCGTGGCCGGACCGGGGCGAGACGGCAGAGCGCCGGTGTAAATTCGCAGAATGAGCGAGAACGGATGCGGTTCCGGAATTTCGCGATGGGGTCGCCTGGGTCGGATGCGGGGGATACGAGTGTGGGTGGGGCTGGGGGTGCGAGCAGTCAGGGGCATGGAGGGTATGCGAGGGGAAGAGCGAGTAGTACGGGCCGTGAGTGTTGTTTGAGTTTCTCGGTTGAGGGTTGTGTGTTGTGGTGTGGTGGGCGGTGGTTTGGTGGCAGTGAGGTTTGTGCTGGCAAATGACGTTTGAGTCGCGCTGGCAAGTGAAGGTTGGATTTTGCTGGCAGTCTGGTGTACTGCGGGAACGCCTGGCGTTAGCTGCGAGGTTGATGGGGAGGTGAGGATTGGCAGGGGCATGACGGTTGATTGCCTTTCGGCTGTGTGCGAGCAGTTCTCGGGCTTACTTCGCCCAACAGGCCCCTATCATATTTCCGTATTGCCCTGCTGCTCTGTGACCATAGTTTCTAATAACCTTTTTGTTTCTAACTCAGGTCACAGAATGGGTTCAGTTTCGACTGCTTACTTCCCTCGAACCGCCACCGGGCGGTCTTACGGTACAACTCGGATCGGCACTTCGGCCCAAATGCCGGCTAATCTGTCCGGCTACGGCGGATTCCCGATGCCGCACGAACTCGCTGGACGCGCTATTAAAAAGTTCTTACCCCAGACGCTTACTCTACCTCGTACATTGACTGGCGGAAGCGCCGGAGAAACTAGGCCCGTACCCTATATTTCGTTCAACGCGATTGTGGGCCGAAACTCGCAATTCCATGATTTGAGTCAGGAAGAGCAGGAGGAGCTTGGCGGTGTAGAATACCGGGCGCTAACTGCGTTGTTGTGGATCATTGCTGGGGTGAGCGAGGCGCATTTCAGCGTGATGTGGCGCATATATTGACGCTCTGCTCTTCCGTTGTCATTGTGGCGTCGTAGTACCACTTTGGTATTCAGCTGATAGCGTTTATTATTATTGCCCCCTACTCCACGTTGAGCAAGTGGGCGCCTGTCTTTAGTGAACAGCAGCATCGATTCGTGCCACCTGCCTGGTGAGTGGCCCTTTTCACTTGACGCTAAGCTAGGTGGCCACTCATTGACGCTCGCGCCACAGGTTTGCTGCATTCCAAGTGGCGTCTGCGTACACGAATGCGGGCTTGTCGTTGGTTGACCAGTCAATGGTTCCCTTTCAGACAGCTTATCCTATGATTTTTCCGATGTTTATTCTTGTTTTAGCTGGTAATACTGCTTTTGTGAGTGATGAGTTCTCGCTTTGTGCTTTGAGTGACACTGACGACCTGCTTGCTTGTTTGCAGCCTATACTGTAAGTGACCTGTCACGCAGATACATATTTTCAACTAAACACTTCTACTATTGATTCAGTCTTCGATTCGTAATGTAAGTCTTACGCCGTTACATTCAACTACGAAAACTGACCAGGAACAATACAGTTGGCTAATGAGCAAGATCGTCGGACGCCGTATGCACGAGACGCTCTCCTTTTTACTTGATCACCCGCGTCGGTGTTTTATTTATTTGTTCCCGAGCCACCAAACGTGGTTCTTGTTCATTGTTCTGCTTACGATGATCGTTACGGATTGGGTATCGTTCATGGTGCTTGATATTGGGAACGATGTGGTCGAAGCTGTTCCTGTTGGTACGCGCTTGGTGATTGGATTGCTCCAAGCATCGGCCGTACGCGCTGCTGGGTTTGCTACTATTTCTTTGTCCGCTTTGGCGCCAGCTGTCAAGTGAGTTTTCTTTCAATCAGTGGTTATTGTGACTTTCTGACTGAATTTGGTGTGTAGAGTGCTTTATGTGACCATGATGTAGGTTTTTAAGCTAGCGTAGTTTGTGTATGCGCGCTGATTGACCTTTTTACGATGAATAGGTATGTGGCTGTATATCCGAGTAAGTATATTTGCCATTTTAATCATGTAGAATCCATAGTACTCAACTTGTTTGCTTCTAGTCGCCCTCTCCGTTCGGTCAACCAACGTCTACGAGGAACAGTCACTTGGTATATACCTTGATGATGCAAAGGGGGAAGAGGAAGAGCCTAATCCTTCTGGTCGAACAATATACGCTTGGGGCAGTTATTTGGCGTGGCACGCCCGGCGTCAACTCTCATTTGGTATGACAATAGTACGACGCTTGTGTTCTTAACAACTAAGGCAGTTTTGTAACTAGATATGTGGTGGCTTGCCTTCGCACTATGGCTAGTCTGCATCATCGAAGTGAGTTCTTTTGTCTTTGGGTGTATTGCAAGATATGCTGATCATTTGTTCCGTGATTCTAGCGGGCTCAAATTATGAATCCCGAAACCAACGGATGGTTCGATATCTTTGCTATCATCTTCGAGTTGACTTCGGCCTACGGGACTGTTGGACTAAGTCTAGGTATCCCGACGGTGCGTACTATACTGAGACAATATCACCTATTTTACTTACAATATACTATGCATTGCAATAGGCAAACTACAGCTTTTCAGGCGCTCTAAAGCCGCTGTCGAAGCTGGTGATCATTGCTGTGATGCTACGGGGGCGCCATCGTGGGCTTCCTCATGCCATTGACCGAGCCGGTTAGTCGCATATATTCTACACCCGTTACTGATATACTGACGGTTATCACATAACGACAGTTGTCTTGCCGCGCGAGTATATGGGCGATGCGGCTACCAATGGTGCGAACAACAGCGGCTTTGACTTACCTGGTAACCGCCAAAGCATGGGCGCGGACACACTCGAAGGGGGACATTCGACAGGCCGTGCTCCTCCCGGGGCGCATGGCGTCGATTTGAAACATCGGGCGAATACGCTGCAGTTGTTATCTCCAGTGCATGAGATTTTGACTCCTGTCACTAGCGTCACGGGTACGCCTAGACAAACGTTTGCCGCACTCGGGACTGCAGACAAATAGAGCATTTATAATCGATCTTGTATATTTATTCGTAATAACTTTTCTATTTACCTACTGCCCCGTGTTTATCGTGCTGCCTACCTTTAGGAAACGGAGCCGACCACGGTTATCTGTTTCAGTAGCTAATTTGGTTTCCAAATGCTGCCCCATCGAACACACTAACCTGAGGAGTTCAAATGGTGCTCCCAATGCAAACTTTTCGACTCCCACTCATGTAGATATTCAGGGTGTTTTTCATATAACTGGGATTCTATACAACACAGCAGCACACGCGATAACAAAGCATAAATCCAAGATGTAAGATGTAACAACATATAACATAATGCCAAGCACGAATTCTTCATATACGAACGCTCGCACACATTGATCACCGTGGAAAGCTGAGGTGTTAGAATGGGACAGGGAGAGCTTGTCCGTGAGTGTTATCTTTTGAGGCCAATTTGGAATCCAACATTTCGTTTCAAATTTAGGCTTGTCGTAAATCTTGAACGCCCAAGTTTTTATCCCTTGCATGTCAAGTGCCCAAACCCTAGAAAATAGCCATTGGTGAGCTACGGTATCTGCTTATCCCTAGGAGGCGCAATTGACCGTACATAAATTTCCTTGTGTCAGTACTACCCACCAAAACAAAGCAATATGAAATATTTGAGTACGGAGAGTGGCTGTCTCACGTTTGCCAGGGCTGGCACTTGCCTTGAGGCCTCTTGAATTCCTTTCATTGTGTTGATGTCTTTGAAACAGTATAGAATGTGCGGGGACTATCATTTTAGCTATTTCACCCGGTCCTTCCTTAAGTGATTTAGTCTTGACTATGAAAGTGCTGAATATCATACCACTCGAAGTTCAGGGGTCGCCAACGGCCACAGCCATCTTGTTTGAATTTGACATAGCGAGTAAAAGAGCGCTGACGTGCAGCTAGCTGTGAGAAGTATAAACAGAACTTATACAATTCTGTCGGCCTGAACTGTGTGCGAGTGCGAGTGGTAGTCACCTCGTCAGTACTGTATCTCCCACGGCCAATTCATTTTACTTTAAGGACGAGGCTATGGGAGAAAGTGCAGGCAAAGTTCAGGATATTTCGCCTTAGGCGTCCACCCAACCCTTAGCCTGATACATCCGTCACGGCATCCTCTAGGATGAAGACATTCGAAGTTACGACGAAGTCAAATAAAGGCTTAAATCTCACACAATACAAGAACTGTTTGATACTGACAATTTCCTATCGTATTGGCGAGTATATGCGCTTGTAAAGAGTTGGTTGCAACAAAATGATTTCTTGAAAAAATTTCTGGTGCAATTCCTAAGTTATGGATATACATAGGGAGCTTAGGCCACGGCAGCGTCTGGATCCTGTGCAATTCTATCCGCTGATTAATTCTCGCCCGTTATGATAAACGGCGTATAAAGTTCAAGAAAGTGCTTTCAAGAGAAGCACCAATACTTAAACACGCTGCAGGAAATCTACCGTGACGTTTTCAATTTAGTAATTGTTTGGCCTGCCCAGAGCAAGACTATCATTTTAGGTCAACGAAGCATTTCGGAACCGAAGCAGTCGGTTGAGAACACTCACCTTTATGCCTATCACTAGTCGGGATGCTTAGTTTAGCCAACTTATAGATCTATTCATAGACATAGCTTAAGCGATACATTATACGGCTGAAATACGCGAGGTGACATAGGTGAGTGATGAAGAAGTGACTATATAGAAATCACGTGAGCAGAAAGCAAAGGGATGGTGACGTGGATCAGTGGCGTGCTGATCCGCGTGCTCCCGTATGGGTATAGTAAGCCTCGGAGAAAATTTGTGCTCATCCACCCGTGGTCAACTGATGATTCGGGAATGACGCTCTTCATTGCTCCTGGATTGGGACACTTACAAAAGCGACCAACTACGGCAGCGTGGCATAAGTTACTATGTTTGTTCGTGACGGCTCAGGGCTCTCAGAAAGTTATCAGAAGCTACATCGCTCACCCCCCCTTTTCTCCCTCCGGCTCGTAGCAAGCTGGTTTGCTCGACTCAAGCTCGACTGCACCTGAATCAAGTTTGAGTTATCGATTTCCATTACAAGCTGTTGCACAATAAGGTTCCCGCGTGTTGGGAGTGTCATTAATGCAGGGAGTCAAGTGTGCTTGTACGTGAGCGCTTTGAACTAGTCGAGCTTTCTTTCCCACCACCACCAGCAACCGCACACCTTGACCTCCTTCGAATCTAAACATGGAAGAAGAATCAGTCGACAACAACGCAATCAACAATGCTCCATTTAACCCTATGACATACAACCCTCGTTTATGGGAGGGTTTGCCTAGTCAGACTAATCGCTATGATGACACAAACGCGTGAGTAGGTAGTACACTTGCATTTACATAATCTAATGTTTTTAGGTAGTGGCCCCCGTAAGAACCGGTTGATTCTCCCAGGAACAGTTGTTGCCGCGCAAGAGGAGGATAGGGCGCACAACCCAAACGATGGACGTGAGCGAGCAGAATATCCCGATATTGGGATTTCGGCTGTTAGACAAGGGTGGAGAGAATATCACCATCCAGTGGAAGGGTGAGCGTGATTGAACACGAGCTCCTACGATTACTTATTCTTTGAATAGCCGGGCTTACTTTTATAACGAAGAGCTACGCATCGTTACCGAGATGTATATTCGGCATAACGGTATCTTAGACCAACTTATGACCTGGCACAGCGTCTTTGTCACTTTGCGCGATCAGGTCCTACCAGAAGCAGAGGCATTCGACGTGTTCTTAGACTGTTCGAGCGAGGGCACTTGCCGCTATTATTTGATTGACCATGCCAGCAAAACGATCTGCTGGCTGCGTCGACGCACTACTTCTGATCTTGGTGTCTCGGATGTTCGCAACGTTCTCCATCTCCGTAAGTTGCTAGCGACCTCCTATTCAATAGACGCTCATCGGTTTGTTCAGGCGCTTTGCTCAACGAAGAGTATTGGACACACGCTGAATACATGCCAAAGAACGAAAACCATCTAGCGAGTGCTCGCGCTGAGCTACAAGCGGCACTTGCCAGCAGCATGCTAGGTAAGACAACCCAACTCGGTCTTTGTTATCTACTCATCGAAATCAGATCACATGACATCGGAGGGGTCTACTAGCCCGTTTACTACTGAAGAATGCAACGCGTATCTATTAGCACTTGATAAGGCAGCCGAATCAGGACATATGATATACTTGAATTGGTCCATTGGTGGGAGCTTCGGAGTTGATCGCTGTATAGCTCGAACTAACCATACCCATCTTCAAAGCACGTGTTATGGGGCTTTTAGGTTTGATCTTACCACTACACTAACATTGCCAACTAACTGGAGCCGTCTGGATTTATAAATAGTCCACAGCCGTAATGTGAACCTGTATGGTCAATATGGTGCGCGGCTCGATCGGACCGCTACGGTAGAAGGAAGGCGGCATCCCGTTCGGTCATCGTCATACCTTTACCGGTCAAAAATGCTTGGAGGAGGTCCAGAAATCCACTTAAACCGCCTCGAAAACCTCTGGGTGGATAGAATCATATATACTCACCATTGGCGAGCACTCCTAAGAGACTTATTCGAGGAGTGGACAAGCGCTTCTGCTGCGGTAAGTCGTTTCCGTTGATGCAATAGCGTTTCAATAATATCAACGTTTGCGTTTCTCCTTCCCACCCCGACCTACCCAAAATCAACCGTTGGATTCTCAGGCTGGGGTGATGTGGGCGTGAGTAATACGTTCTTCGTGTCATGACCTGCCATTGATGCGAAACCGATAAAGATCCAATATGATTTTTGTTGCTTCAAGTGGAGTGAGCATTGTCCCAAAAATCATTTGTGGGGCGTCGGGAATGTTAGCGGGTGCTAGTGGAGTTTTTGCTTTATACCTTCTCCGGGAGCATCGCTCTTTGGGCAAATATGCCGCTCACGCCGTAAGCCGAAGAGCTGTTGTTTTAGCCACATTTGCTCAGTTATTTTTTCGTAGGCAAACTATTTCCAAAGTCATGAGACGCACAACACCGGCCTCCAAGAATTGTCTATCAGGTATAGTCTACCATGGGCTGGCGTGATGTGGTCGTTCGGAGCTACGTGCTTTGCGGTCATTATATTTTTATTTTCTTCGCTGGTAGCATTGGCAGGTGCCCATATCCATATTGCGGTCACCTGCTTTCTCGTCGCTGGCGTATACGTGCATGCACGCGGTTTTGAGCCAACCCTGGGTGATTTACGTCAGATGTTTTTCCGCTTGGGACTCTCTCGTCAAGCCCCGAACACGCCTCGAATTCGTGCCTTTCAGCTGGAGAATGAGCCAGACTTTCAACTTGAGCCATCAGGTATGTCAACTAGATTTAAATACCTGGTCCAATGGTATATGCTAACTCCTATGAGTTTAGATAGAAATCATGTACGGTGATTACCCAACTCAACTTCGGGTCCAAGACAGTATTTTTTGGTGTTCTGCCTTTTGTATACCCTGTCACAATCAGATCACCAACTTATATCCCGTCTCCCGAAGCAGGCGTGCATGGACATTCTCCAGTGGTCAACTTACGCTATCTAACAAAGCAGCTGGACTCAACTTTATTACATACCTGTCCTCTTCGCACCCTAGATCAACCTATTTTCCTGTCCTATTTCTGCCTGTAAAAAGCTCTATATGTATCAAGTCCTCGAACGTGGCTATCTACAACAACATTCAGACAAATTGCCACGCATTGCCCTAGAAAACACTAGGGGGGACAATTAGGCTCTGAGAGTCGGAACCGTTACTTTACTTATTTGCACACTTCAACTCACGCGAAGGGGGCGACTTCTCATGTGAGCAACCTTGGTATATGCACACTAATTGTACCTCGCAACCCCGACTGGAAAATATCGTAATATTTCTATCACGGCCTGAAGCAACCGCGACACACTGCGTTAGGTTCAACGGGCAATAGCAAGCCATCATGTTTCACGGGATCCTAGATCCCCGTATGCTCATTGCACTGGTCACGGATACTTCACAGGTCGGCGGTGTGTTCTGACTCAACTATCACCACGTTATCCTACTAGGTACTCACACAAGCAGTTCTTAACCGGACAACCTGCTCATCGACCTGCACGGGCACCTGAAGCTCACAGCCAGCCTTGGATTAATTCCACAGAAAAACAGCCTACGGGATATTGTTAATGGCAATTGTTCGTCGTGCGAAAAGTACACCTTGCGGACGGCGGCTTCTCACCGGTCCATACCCCTATTCTTGTTAAGTAGTCTAGACCACAGGGCAGCCTAATTCAGATGACGTGGTCCTCTTCTATGGGACGTTGGTGCCAACGTATTTAAGTTAGCATTAAGTACGTACTCCTGCCGTCCACGGGGTGGCTTAATCACACCAAGCCTCAAGGTCCGCGTGCTTGAAGCACGTATGCATTAAGTGACATCATAATTAGTTAGATGGCGTACAGTAGACATCATTAGCTACCTTGCACACCAATCTACACAGCCAAACTCAGTCGGGGCGCCAGTCACTTGAGGCCGTTCTCAAACTCAAGTACACTTGATTACCCTAGCTCACAAGTTGGATACTCTGGGAGCCCATCAACTTGTATCCATGCGCTTATCGGACACGTCTAGCACCTCTCTGCAAATGTTTGAGCATTCTATAGAATAGTCCGCGAATTAGTAGATCCCAAAAGTTACTAATTACACTGTCTGTACCGGTGTAGCATCCTAGACATTCTAGAAGTTTTCAGCTCTTGAGGTCACTCCTGATCGATCAGCGTCCTGATAGTTGTGCAATATATGCGCCCATAAAGCAATGTTAGCCACCGCCAGGCACCTTAACAGATAAAATCAGCTAATATAGGCCCGCCGGGCATATCCCGATCTCGTCACAATACTACTCAGCTTCCTCGCATGTGGTAGCAGGGCCGCAATGCAATTTGAGCTATAGCGATCGTTGCAAGTTGACACTGCAGGTATCACCCTTTCCTTGCTAAGTGTCCCGTTCCGGCTACGTGCCACCTCGACTCAGCTTACAAAAAAAGCCACGTGCTTTTGAGGCCAAATATATCAAGAGTTCACAGCCAGATTAGCAGTGAGCCTTTGCCACCCTAGTAGGTTATCATTTCAGCCATACAATACACGTATTCTCGAGGATTTGACCATTCTAGCAGAGCGTTCACACTCCTATACTTTACTACCTTATACTATAGCACCGACATGGATGAGTGCTTCATATGGGTGTGTGACCTCTCTTCGCCATCCGGGAAGGAACAATCTGTGGTGTGCGTAGGCAAAGCCACCACTCACTCCAGGATGCATCCATTGCCATCTAATGCACAGACCTGTTTGTATTTTGTTCTGAGTTCTATTCCTTAGCGTGCTTATGTGCCGAGTAGCACAAAGATAAAGAGCGTATGTCTGCCCTATGTCGAGTTGCGACTGCAAAGCACCTTTCGACCCCACTCATTGAGGCTGGAAGCGTGCAATTGTGTGTAGCCTGTCACACGTGTTTGAGTCTGAGCGATGAGCCAAAGCAGTAACGCCTCGGTGCTTCGAGTCCAGATTCCGAGTACGTTGCCACCTGGCTATAGGCCGTTCTGGTCAAACATCTCGCGATAGTAGGATCTGGTGGCCACCTAGCACCAGCTGCCACACTCAGCCAAAACACGCATCACTGGAAGTAAACACAGCTTTACAATGAGCCCATCTAACGATAACCTGTAAGGGTTATAAATTCCTAATGCTGGTGCAGATATCCATCTTGTAATGACTGGTGATTGAATGAAAAATACGGCGAATTTACTTCGTTTTTCAACTGCAACAAATTTGTCTCTACAACAGACACTTCAACAGTGACTACAAGCTAACAAAGCACTGATATTGCTGGTAATACGTAGTATACTTAAGCTAGCGTGATAAAGGTTTTGCTCGCATATAGAAGTGAGGGCGGAAATAACGAAGAAAGGGAAGGCTAGAGACAAAAGAGTGGCAAATGCGGCGCATATAGCCCCTGAAGTTCAATAGAAAAGTCGACAAGTAGCAGTTCAATCTATACGACACGTTAAACTAGCACAAAAGAGTATTTGGTAACGCTTTGGACGCTCCTCGCGTGGCCCAGGTTTTCAAGCCATATGCGGGGGGCCCCGGTTGCCACCCGCTAGTCTGACTTCAATCATCAGCATATACATGTTGCAGGTAGTTGTGCGTCGATTGAGATCTATTGTTCAGAATTTGGGGCCGAGGCGAGATGTATTTAAAGCCTCCTCTGGCTCGTCAGGGAATTCCTCAACACTGAGCAAAGACTTTTTTAACCAAAGCGTATATCGGTACGGCGGCCTTTACATTAGCTCCAAGCATGTACTCACTCAGATTTTAGAGCGAGAAGAATGTCTTACAGCCACAGATCTGGGGACAGGAGAGGGGGTGGGAGTAGCAAAGGAGGCGGAACCACGAGCAACATTTATAATGCCTTCCGCGCCAATGATTTCTCTCCGGGTTCTATCCATGACCAGGTTTCCCAGCTCTCCTCCACTTTACCAGCTACTTCGCCGTCAAGAATCGAAGATACTATCAAGTGGCAC
>WSTJ01001673.1:0-11391 GCA_019623705.1 Ceratobasidium sp. 428 | reverse complement strand
TACGTACGACCCGGCTAGGACTATACGGGGGTGGTGTATTCGCTCCAATCGTCGTCAGATGGTGAGCTCCATTCCCCTCGACCATCATTTTCTGTTCGGGCGGTGGTGGGGACATTCGTCGGCGAGACCGGACGAAATTAAAATCACATATTCCACTTATTCGTCCTAGTCTCCATATACCATCCCTGCACCCACCCGCTCTCCCACCCATAACACATAAACCTTTACCCGCCCGCCCACCAACCGTCACCACAAAACGTCATCGCATCACCCCCTCCACCCACCCACAACCTAAACCCACACTAACCCATAACCAACCCATAATGCCAGGTACAAGGTTCGCCAAAATCTCCTTCGCTCTATCCCAATCTCAATCTAGCGTGCGACGGCGAGGGACTTTATATCCCTCCTTCCCTTCTCGTCCCTTCGGCATCCCGCGCCGTGCCGAAAATCAAAAGTCGTACCTGACTCTTGAACAAATCCACACAAAAACGCCGCGGCAACGTTAGGCAGTTAGCGTCGATTCCCGCGGCGCCGACGCCCATTCGTTCACATGTGGCGGGGGCTATGCAATTTACACCCCACCAAACAAAGGCAGTCGCAGCTAGCGTAATCCAAACTACGCCCGCCCTGCCCTGCCCTGCCCGATCCCCACTAAACGCCCGCGTACCTAGCACGTTGTCATTTCCACTCGGACTTTGACTCAGGGAAAATGCGCACAACGATCCGGTTGGGTGCAAGCGTTTATGAGTTTGGGTGTGGGAACGGACTCCTGGCACCGCTGGAAATCCAACTCCAACTCCTCCCTCATTTAATTTTGCGTTTGCGTGTTTGGTGGGCTTGGCTTGGCGTTGAACCAGCTGACTGATTTTTTTGTCCTTTTTCTGTCGCACACGTATTTTCGGTGGCCGACAACGGCCGTATTTCTCCGCACGGTACCGATCGACGTGGTACGAATTCCCGTTCGTATTCCCGTTTGTTTAGGTCCTCGATCGATTACCGATCAAGAATAAGCCTGCGCTTGTTGCATCGCGAGTTGAGTCCTCACATTCTTTCCTTCTCTGTTCTATATGCGTGCTCTACATTTCTGTTGTGGGTGGGGTTCATTATGTGAGCTAGCTCCACCGCGCGATTGCAGCAGGATACGATCCTATAGAATTCCGACCCGTACAGCCGCACTGCACTTACGTGGTCGCAGCGTTTCATGATGGATGATACATGATGCAGTTTCAGCACGCTTCATATTCTGACGTAAAACTGACAAGCCTGTTGCCTAGGTCGCGTTGGATCAATTTGTCTTCGCTCCGTTTGCGATCGCGCTCTTTTTCGGATGCACGACGCTCATGGAGGGCAAGTCTGTTCAAGACGTGAAGCGCAAGTTGGACACGGTGGGTCGAGCCTATTTTGTTGGGGGCAGTAATTTGAACGCGCTCTTTCGGTTGGTAGTCGTACAAGGATACTATGGTTGCGAATTGGGTGAGTTGTCACCAGAGGCAGAGGGAAGAGATTGGTGTTGATTGCGCATATAGGGACTGTTTATTCCGTTCCAGACGATAAACATGGTGAGTTTATTAGAAATCATTGCGACGATTGACTGACTGTTTTCTTTACAGTCGGCAAGTCAATTCTTGTAGGTATATGCGCCGACGACTGACGATTATCCTAGCTGATCCCACTGCAACATCGCCTTCTCGCCGTAAACGCGATCAACATCCCATGGAACGCTTTCCTCTCGCTGAAAGCTGCGCAAAAAGCCGCGCCGGTTCAGATATAGAGCTGGACTGTATATTCGAGAATGGACTCCAGTACACATATAGAGATCTACAAGTCAATGCCATCCTCCAACTGAACCCGTTCCTCTGCCTCCTCTTCAGCACGGGCCCTCGCAAGCTGCACACACCGCACCATCCGCGTAACGACTCGCTCCAAATTTTGTCTATACTTTCCAGAAATCGCAATGACCTCCATCGGTTCCGTCTGCCCACCGTCGTCCCAGCTCATCTCCGCGACTTCGTCCTGCAACCGTCTCAGTTTTTCCCGCGCAGCAAGTTCCTCATCTCTACTTTCACTCGGAACCAAATCAGCCTTGTTCGCGATCACGAGTCGGGCACGAGAGGGTAAACCAGGTTGGTACGCCTCGAGCTCGTCATGCAGGATACGCAAGTCGTTCCATGGTTCTGGTGAGGAGAGGTCGAGTACGTAGATAAGTACGAGTGAGCGCTCGATGCTTCGGAGGAATGAGTGTCCTAGGCCGACGTTTTCGGATGCGCGTTCGATCAGGCCTGGATTATCGGCGATTGTGAATCGGACGCGTTCAGTATGCAGGCCGCCCACTGATTTGAGTCTGTGGTCCGAAGACGAGGAAGACGAAGCTGAGGACGCTTGTTCTTCCGAGTCTAGGACGGCACCACGTTCCGGACTCGTAAACGACCCATCGTCCCAAACGCGTACGATCCCAACTTGGGGGTTGAGTGTCGTAAATGCATAAGGTGCGACCTCGGCCTTTGAATCTGTCAACGCACGCAACAGCGTACTCTTTCCCGCGTTTGGCAACCCAACCAAGCCGACGTCTGCGAGGAGCTTGAGCTCAAGTTCGAGTGCGACTCGTTCACCCTCGTGGCCGCGTGTCGCGTACTTTGGTGATCGATTGGTGGACGTGAGGAAGTACGGGTTACCGTATCCGCCGGTCCCGCCTGATGCGACGAGGTATCCCTTTTCGGAATCGATGGATCGAGCGTAGCTTGGATGCGATTCTGATGGGGAGGAAGGGGACATGGGATGTGTGAGGTCTAAATGCATAGGGTCGCGTGTGTTTGCAAGGATCGCCCGTTTTTGTGCACGTTCTTCTCGCTCAATCGCCGATTGCGCGCTCTGAAAGTCGTCGCGCATAAGATTGGACTCTTCATGCATCGGATAATGCACCCATCGTTTCTCCAGCCTACGCCTCTCGGCTTCTTCCTCATCGAGCCTCTCCAGCGCCTCTTCCTCAGCCTCCCACGCATCCTTGGGCCGTCGTCCACCCATAATCTCGCGTACAACCGTCCCAAGAGGCACGCGAATCACTAGATCCTCTCCCTTTTTGCCGTGTTGCCATGTACCTTGACCATGGTGCCCTGCGCCGGCGCGAGCGCGCTTGCTGACGCTGGATAGGGATGTGAGGTTTGGCGTGGGGAGGATGTAGACGTCACCGCCTCGTCCGCCATTTCCCCCAGACGGCGGACCAAAGGGCTTGAATTTTTCGCGATGGAAAGCGACACAGCCGTCTCCCCCGCGGCCTTGGACTTGTGTAAATACGATTTCAAGAGGTCATAGATGATTCGCACCTCCGCGAGCTTGTACTATAATATGGTCTAGAAAGTTGCCCTACATAGGGCACAGGCGTAAGTCGCCGAGCCTGGGCTTAGTGATATGGTCATTTCATACATGTTGCCTCCGTTTCCATTCTGCTGTTCGTTTACGCTTTGCTACATCAGCCAAAGTATTTTCTGACTCTTCGGATACATCGGTGTGTGGGTTTGTTGATACTGTACGAGCGAGATAACGAGCGAAGACTGGAGCAGTGCGTTCAAAGCGAGATAGAATTAGGCGAGATCCGCTAGCAATAGGAGCCATAACGTTGATTTGTCGCTTCGCTAACTGAGATACAGCAACCACTAGCGGGCAACACAAACCAAGATGTCTCCGAGGCCGTCTGTTATCAGATATTTTACAGCTAAGCTACGGAGGTGTAAACCCAAAGATTCTGAGAGTGGATTTATTGTAACAATAGCACCTTGTGTTCCCTCACCTCCCAGATCTGGACAGTTCGTGCTCAAGGCCTTGCGATCAAGGTGGTGGTTCTGTCAAAGTTATCCTTGTAACGTAGCGGTGGCAAGAGGCGGAAGCGCTGTTGTAGCCGCCCGGTACGTGTCCGAACCGTTGTGCTCGACGCTAAGTCTTCCAGTCCTGTGACAAGCCATAATCTGGTCCTGATCTGTCTGAGAGGAGGAGCAGAATGTATGTGGCGAGTGATCTTGTACTTGGTGGCGCAATTTAAAGCCGGTTAGGCGCCTCGCCGCCACAAAACTTTGTCCCTGTTATGGTGTTCGGCTATAAAGGGCACGCCAACAACCCTACCGCCTTGAATTGTCCCCCGTCCTGTATCACACCACCATCAAGTCCCAGAGAATCGATCTTTCGATGAGGGTATGGTGACCTTCGGGGTAGTACGGGAACCTGTTTAATCCCTGGCTGCCTATCATTGCTCTCCCGCTCTTCCGTTCTCAAAGCTAGGGAAACGGTGCTCCTCCTGACCTAGGGGGTGATCATTAGTAGACAACCGCCCGTCGATGTATTGTGCACTCCTTCAGTGTATGATCGAGTGTACGCATGGACGGTTAACGGGTGTCCATGCGAGTGAGGCATAGTGGTATCGTCGGGTTGTAGAGGCAGCCTGGGTGTTATCTCAAGCTTGAAGGGTTAATTTTTCGAGTATTCAACCTCTTTGAGGTCTTTCATGAGTGTATTTATTGAAACATAATTTGATATTTCTGCGATAATAACGAAGTGTTATGGTTCGACTTTAACTCAAAATGTGAATGCTACGATTTTAACCATATGGTTAGTCGCAGGGGCGCCCTGCAGTGGTGGCGTGAGTGTGTGTGGATAAGATTAAGTAGAGCTTTACGCACCTCAACTACGACAACTACAATTAAAGAGGTTCCAGTTAAGTGTATGCCGAAATCAAATAGTAAGCAACCTACTATGTTCGTTATCCATCATAACCGTCCAATTCTGCAGCTGTGCGACCACGTCCTCAAAGTATGGGTGCTTAAGCCTTGACCAGACGTATGGAATGGCCGCTTCAGGAGCCCCACACTCTGCTAGCCAGCTGCGTCTCTGGTCAACATGAGGTGTGATGGGTGACATGTGGTTACTCGTCGCAGGCTGGTAATTCCACGTCGTGTCATCTTCATCCTCTGACCCGCGTTTGTTCGTAGCATGTTCTATCCTTTTTGCAAACTCCGGGTCGAAATCTAGTAGCAAAAGTTCAAATTCATGCTTTTCGTTTGGGTCGAACCTGATTATTGCTTCGTGTGGTGCGCTGTGACGCGTTAGCACGCATCGAGTACCCGTGGGTGCACGTAGGGGACTCTCCCAGAAATCAGACTTCAGATGAATCCACCGAGCCCGAGGCCCCCACTGCTCCCATTGTATGCGGCGTAGAGATCCTTCGGTAGGAGAAGATTCGACGACATCGAAAATTACTTGAAGTGGGACGTATAATGAGGTATCTCTAGGGGTGGGACCATGGCCTAGTCCCCCAAAATGGAGTGAATCTTCGGTTGGTGGTAGTTGAATATGTATCCGCAATAGTTGGTTAGACGAATCTGACGCAAATATACGGGAAAGGCCGCTTTTGTATGCCGTGGGATGGCCAGATTCGGAGCTGGACGAAAAGCTGCAGAGGCAGGTCATGGCCGCACGCGAGAGATCATGTTCGGGTGTGGTAGCTTGTTGTGGTTGATCGAACCTGAAAATTGGTCCTGGGAGGCCGGGTGGAGGTGGAACCGAATGGACGATGGGGAGCTGGAGTATTGCGACAAAAGACAAGTTCGGGCTGGAAAAGTCCGACCAGTCGATGAGGTAAAGGTCGAGTCTTCCCATAGGCCTATCCTGGGAGTTGTATGCAAAGGTCGTACGGGTCATAACGATTATGTTGTTGGTTAAAACCACAAGGCTGTTTGGATACGATTCTGCTCTCCGATCCTAGACTAGTATTAAGCACCATTCCAGGGGCGACATATTTGGTCACTTACCAGGAGTGCACCTGTGACCCAATTGTAAATCAGCAAGCCCGACTCCTGGGGTTGCGCCGTTTTGTGTTCCGGGCGGGCAACAATCAGGTCACCAAAACACTCAATCTGAAATCCATGTGCGCTCTGAGTACGAAGTCCGCAATCGAGCACCGGCTGAAAAGCGTTTGGGTGGGGTTCATTCGTTGATAGTGTGCGAAAATGGAATAGGTATGGCTGGGGGATACCTCCCCCCAGTCCGTCGACCCCTGCTTGTACTGGAGGCCACGTGTCGAAATTATGGAGAAGCGGACCGGTATATTCGAGTAAAAGAAGCAGATCGCAGCGTGGCTCAACCGCATAGCTTTTGATGTTGAGACCCCTCTGCGTCATTCGCCATTGCTTCAAACCAGTTCCAGTGTTTAGTGAAGGTAGCTGCACAACATCCAGTTGCAGATCAGTATGCGAGTTTAGAGATATCAGAGACCATTGTGTCAAAACACCATCCTTCAGTGGCGGATGAGTAGAGGTTGGCGAAGGCAGATGCCAGGATGGAAAACCACCATTAGCAGTTCCCATATAAATTTTGTCCATGCTACTAATAGTATGGTTTCTGCGTCTTGCGAGATGAAGGCGCAGGGCTTCGAATTTTTCTTCGAGGCTAATATCTGTTCGAGAGTTGCAGGACTCCACATATCCGGAGAGAGATAGATTCGCCACAAAACGAAGGACCAAGGATGAGCGAACAAAGTCGTTGAGGCGTCGACAAACCTTCAGCAAGATTTAGGTCGCACATAAGAATCCATTTCAAGAGAACATACCAGCTGGCAGGCATATATATCCCGGCCCGTCAAGTAGAGAAATATCGCAAGAAGGATATCGTTTCCCAGCTCCCCTAGTCTCAATGCCATGATGTAAGTTAAGCCTCGGCAAAATGCAGTTGCTCTATCGGTGCACAAAACAGAAGATAGACGTCCAGTCTACAACAGTCCTATGTGGCAAGCAGATCTCCTGTGGATAGGCGAGGAAGATATCTACGCTTCGAATTCCCAGTTTGTAAGGGCTTCGCAGGCAAATTAGGTAGGGTGCCCGCTGGGGTACTTGTAAGCTCCGTGAATTGGGCCGGCTTGGCGCGCATGGTGTTGGGTTGGCATTGGTGAACACATATATAACAAAGCAAGTAGTGCCAAATTTAAACACTTCGAAAATTCACTAATTGGGTTTATATCAAGCTTAGGAGGATGTGAAGGCTGTAGAAAACGCGTCAAGGCCATAGTCCGTAGTTGAACGACGTCAAGTTCTGATCGTGCTGGTGCTGGTGACCCCGCATCACGTGAGTGATTCTTTGCCAGATTAAAGGCATCTCCAACTTCCCAAACAGCACAAGTACTAGATCAAGACTAGACTCAATATTCTGACCAGAAAAGGGGATTTAGTCTCTCCAGTCACTCCAGAGGGCCTGAAAAACAATTACAGCCCCGGATTGAAAGCTTAAGAATGGCCAAACACCCCGAAGAGGTCGATATTATCTTCGCCGGAGGTAGGTGCAACCAATTAATAGCATTTATAAGAGACTTTTAATATATTTCCGTCGATCTCTCGTAGGAGGAACCGCTGGTAGGGTATTCAGTCTGGTTTGAGCACATTGAGGTAATAATGTTTTTGTAGCATGTGTTGCCGCCGGTCGGCTTGCTGCTGCGAATCCTGAACTCGAGATCTTACTCATCGAACAAGGCCCTAACAACTTCAACGACCCAACGGTTACCACTCCCGCATTATGGATGAGCCATTTAACTCCAGCAAGCAAGTCCGCGTGAGTTTGCTCCAATTACTATTGACTTTGTCCTGATCCGCCTGATATCTGGAGGATATTTTGGCGAGGAAACAAATCAGACGCACTAAACGGATGTTGTCCAACAATACCAACAGGCACAGTGATGTTTCATGTGTACTTGGGTACTTGTAGTCATTTTAAGATAATTAGGGCAACTACTCGGAGGAGGATCTAGGTGAGTCTATTCTGTGAATGCCTCTAAAAGCACACAAATGACACGAGGTACCTTGGAGTATCAACTTCATGATGTTAGTACAGCGCTAAACTCCAGGAATTCTTTGATCTTATTAGCCCCCGTTTTACCAAGGTACACACGGGCATCCACATTGTACGTCCATACTCATTTATCGTGATTGGTTCAGCGGTAATTAGCCTCCTGTAGCGACTACGATGATTGGAATACCCCTGGTTGGAAGACCAGCAATCTACTACCTCTGCTCCAGAAAGTAAGCTAATGATTATACTGCTCTTAGCGGCCATACAAAACCTTGCTACTTAGACGGAAACTTATCATCTCGGCACGAACCGCGACACTCATGGCTATGATGGCCCGGCCCATGTACGCCCAACAGCTCGATCAGTGCTCACTGAGACTATAATTCTCTACCTAGGTGTTCTATGCGGACTTTTACGCAGTCGTTGCACAAGAGTATCTTGACGCGGTATCAAAGCAAGGCGTACCTTTAGTAGAAGATAAGATGGACTTGAAGACGGGTCACGGCTGTCAGGTGATAGAGCGAGCTTACCCGTTAGACTCCTACTGATTGCAATCTACACAAGCGTTGGGCAAAATGGATCGATCCTGAGGTGATTTATCACGCTATTCGTGTTGTACTATTCACACTGAAGTTACACTATCTATAGACTGGGCGCTGCCAAGACGCGGCACATTGCTTCATCCATCCTCTGACGAATAACAGGTCCCTGCATATACTCACGAAAACCAAGATTACTCGCCTGCTTTTTGACAGAAACAAGGCGACAGGGGTCGAAATCATCACCAACAAAGACCAAGACGTGAATGCAGACCAAACACTTCGCACAATCGTCGCTCGTAAACTAGTCGTTGTATCTGCTGGTGCAATTGGAACTCCATTAATACTCCAACGCAGCGGGATTGGACCAGCAAGCCAACTTGCCAGCGCGGGAGTGGAGACTTTGGTTAACCTCCCTGGCGTTGGAGCGACCTATGAAGACCACACACTCGTACTGTATCCGTTCCACGTTCCAGACGACACTGAAACGTTTGACCCTATTATGAATCAAGACGTGGCTACAATGGAAAGGCTCTTAAAACAATATGCGTACGGAAAGGGGCTGTTGGCTTCGAACATCGTCGATGCTGGATGCAAGCTGCGCCCTAATCCAGAGGAGCGAAAGATGATGAGTCCAGAATTCAACGAACTGTGGGAGAAGTACTTTGAATCCAAACCCGACAAAGTACGATGTTTGCCAAATTTTTGGAGGTAACGCTTATACTTTCACAAAGCCTGTCATGATTCAAGCTATCGCCAATGGCTTCCCTGGGTAAATATATTTTCAGCGTCGCAAATCAGCTACTGAGCAGCTTGATTTCAGGCCACGAGATGCGATCCCCAAGGATGCACGCATGATGACCATCGGGAACTGTGCAACATATGTACGTTATTCTCTACTCCACCCATTTGGTTTTAAAATGCCTCAAATACCACTCTAGCCTATCTCACGCGGTTCTGTTTTTATTACTTCGACCGACCCATATGCCGCTCCTAATTTTGACCCAAGACTCTTCGATAAACAAGTTGACGTGGATATTCATATTTGGGCGTACAAAAAAGCTCGGTACGCCCCCTGATATCGTAGACAACTATGGCCACTCGCTAAACGAAACGCTGCGCAGCGAGGTTGCACGTCGCATGCCGCACTATCGTGGAGAGTATGCACCGATGCACCCAAAGTTTCCAGAAGGGAGCGCCGCAGCGTGCGTCAAGCTGAGTTCATCACCTGAAGCATCAAGCGTAAAAGACATCGAGTATTCGACAATGGACGATGCCGCCATTGAGGCCCATATTCGCCAGTTCGGTGAAACGAACTGGCACTCGGTGAGCACGTTTTTCTTTGTCTATAAGCTTTTGTTTTATCTTGCTCTCAACGCTATATAATTTTGGTACAGTGTGCAACAGTCCCAATGAAGCCCCAGGAACAGAGCGGATGTGTTGATTCACGTCTGAATGTTTATGGCACTCAGAATCTGAAAGTCGCGGGTGAGTCCGATCTCTTCCCAATATGTTCAGACGCCTTTCAACTAGATACCCGTAGACTTATCGATTATGCCGGGAAACGTTGGTGCTAACACCTACTCTACGGCGTTGGTCATCGGAGAGAAGGCAGCGATGTTGATTGCAGAGGATCTAAGTTTGAAATCCCCGTAAATCAACTGAGAGATCAGAATCCTACCTTGAGAGATCAGTGTTGACTTGATCGCTCTCTCGAATCGTTGAATGAACCGAGAGAACTTTAGTTTACCTAGTCAGGTGCCGGCAAATAAAGCAACAAACTCGAACTAATACAATCTGACCCAGATCGGTGTCGTTTTCTTCGCATTAGGTGGCCTGCGGAAAACAAGTAGTTCTAATACCTTATAACCATATACCTCCATGCGTAAATCTTGGGCTCGCGAATGCGGGGTCTGAGCGCTCAACACAAAGTCACATTCAACTTAATACGTAAAGGCGTCTCATCCTCTATCATAACGTGTACACTGCAACCAGAACAGCTCTGAATGAGCTACTTACTGGGTTGGCTTAGTCTAGGTCCAGCTACTGTGAGTCGCCCTGCATATATGCGCAGTCGGGAGCGGATAGAGACGCGTAAACAAACGCAAATACATCCTGACGTCTAGTTTCGGATACCATTAGTCATCCTATTCTTACAGTATATACGTACTAGAATAGACGTAGCCTACCTCTGAGTCTTAGCTAATATTAGGAGAGTCCCACGATAGCCAAAACTGGGCCCAACTGACACTCAAGTAAACCATACCTTAAGTTGAGCGCCATTATTTAAGCCAGTTCTGACCCTCCTCCCCCAGCTGGGCCTGAAAGATGCCCCCTAGCTCGTGGTGTAGATATAGTATAGATATCTTTAAGTCATGGTCCTCGAAGCTGGATTGGTGCGGCGATTCTGAGCCCCAGTTGGGGTCCAGTTGAAGCACCAGTTGAGGCCCAGTTGTTGCTGTCATGAAGCCCCTATTGTAGGATTGGACCTCCGAGACATAGGGGAAGAACCGCATGGTGACCTAGCACCACCGTGGTCTAACGGTAGGTAAGCAGAGTATAGGGGTATTTTTCCAAGTGATTCGAACAGCGCACGGATCGTGAACGGGAGGTATAAGGGGAGCTCACCTGGGACGAAATTGAACCACCCTCCTCCCCTTCTCCCCTCCCTTCCTCCCTCTTGCTTATTGATGATCCATTATTGCTCTTTCGACTCTTCTATAAACGGTAGGCTGTGTAAGTTCCATACGAGGGCGTAGTCAAGGCTGCCCTTCTCTTGTTCTGGCTCCTACCCACCATGCGTCTCTGCTCTCCTGCTCGTCCGCCGTGTGCGGTGCCCTCTCCACCCAGGGGGGAAGTCAGTAGACAACTGTCGCCGAGGGGTCAATTCCAAAGCGTACTCGTCCCTCCGATTCCAACCGGTAGGAAGACCCGGAGTATAGTAAGCAGGGCCGTACT
Organism: Ceratobasidium sp. 428; assembly: GCA_019623705.1. Lineage (NCBI taxonomy): Eukaryota > Fungi > Basidiomycota > Agaricomycetes > Cantharellales > Ceratobasidiaceae > Ceratobasidium > Ceratobasidium sp. 428. The sequence goes on along the minus strand of WSTJ01001673.1, from coordinate 70 downwards.
GTGGCTTTAACGAGCCACACCGGTATATGGCTCACCGGGGGTGGGGCTGACCGTATCTCCAATGGCTATA
>WSTJ01001672.1:0-11394 GCA_019623705.1 Ceratobasidium sp. 428 | reverse complement strand
GTTAACATTCTTGAGATTACATCTCATGAAGGCGGTAAGAGACTCGGACATACGACTTGATAAACCCCATCGGCTCCACCCGGTTGTAGTCCCGCAAACCCGTCAAACCGCCGTCCTGGTTCACCGTCGACAGATACATGATAGTACCCATGATTACCACGCTTAGCTCCAAAGATATATATCGCGATACCCTTGAACGTCAAGGTTGCCTACTCCGCCACACCTCGGTCAAAGCGGCTCACCCGATCAAAAATGGCCAAACACTCACTGTAGAGCCGTTCGTAAAACTCGAATGGAACGAAGTATCCCGATATTTCCCCACATTTGCGTCTAGGTTTATACTTGTATTGAAATAGTCGAACCATTGACCTTTGTATTGGATAAGTGGGGAGTAGTCGTCGATTGTGAAGTTGCTGGGCATGGTCGATTGCGTTAGATCTGAATATTGTATCTGAAGATAAGATTATGTCTTAAGATGTAGAGAATAAAAGTTAAGGATGGATGTGTGTTATACTGCCATCCACGGTAGAGTGTAAGGAAGAGGAGAAGCACATAGCGTGGTGATCCCGGTAGCGTTATATAGAACTGTCACCCAATCTCATCGGATTATGCATCATCTAAAGCGCCCACATGAGCACCGCAACTATAGTGTGGCAGGACATAGCCTGCGGACCGTGCATGCATGTCCAGAGTGCGATCATAGCATCTCTTTGTAATCATCTCGGTTCTTGATGGAGGAAAAAATCCGCCTTGGCATAGCGCTGCAAGGCAATTATCTCTGGGGTACGGGGAGGTTACCCAATGTAGTTTATCTATGTAAATTCCTGGGCTCAGGAAAGTGCGAGGTTCTTGCATCCGTCTCCCGAACCACGTGATCTGATTGAATAAGCACCCGCCTTTTCACGAAAAAACCGTAATTGGCGCGACGCTGCTGGGTCCTGTCTGAATTGGTGTTTGATTTACCTGGTTCCCAAGCGTTCTGGAAAAGGAAATCCACCTGTAGCCGCTTATTTGAAATTGGTCGATCGCGGCTACGTCCCAGAACGCTTGGAACATTTTGGCATGTGACCATACACGTTTTGTCGAGCCTAGCGTCACCGTACCAGATTGTAATATAGATTAGTTAAATATACGAAACTTGCATTTTAGATGTCGCTCTTTCGAACGGTGCTATTTGCGGAGCGATATTTGAAAGTTCCGAGGTCGAGAAATTGCGCGCGAAATGGGTGAGTTCACTAGGAAATCGCTAAGCGCTGGGGTCAGGGTCCTAGGCCGCTCACAGCTCTCGCGCATCAGGCATCCTTTTCGAGCCTGTACGATTTTGGCTATAGGAGTTTTTGAGCGCTATTTGTTACGGTATACTACATTGGCTTGTCTGGTTGCCTCCGACAAGCCTCCTGATCGCTGCTTTGGTGGATACCTGTTCAAGACTACAGTCAGAGCGCTGTCTGTGCATTGTCCGTCCTGACGTACAATGTGCGGACTATCGTTGAGTCAACACTTATTGGAAGGAAAGTGTTGCCGGCTCTACTACTAGGCGGAAGCTCAAGCGGACAGACATCCACTGACAGGCTGGTAGAAGGGATCAGAATTAGTGTACGTGACATATGTAATATGTTTTGGTATAAAGCCGTATACCTTTGAATGCCACATATACGACTAAAACATCCAACCGGTTACTATGCTAAGACCTCGGATCAGCCAAAGTACTAAGATCACGAACAAAATAAGGCTGCATATTGACAAAGTGACAACGCATACATGCAGAATTGACCGAACCAAAGACTGAATTCATGTTTACACGCCAGATACTGAACGCATTGCTTCTCGTTGGCTTTAACTGTTGCCTTGTAAGATAGCCTGTTGTCCTCAATCCCCTTGTACTCTAGTCCTCGACACCTAAAGCCACCCAGGCTAAGGTGAATAGTCAGCAACAGCGAGCACCGCCAAACTTGGCCCCGCGCCCCCCAAGCCTGGTGCGAAACGCGCAAGCAAGTTTCCCGCCCCCGACACTGTAAGCACCTCGGCTACCGGCCCTAAGCACACTTACAAGCGTAAGACTGTAGTACAGCCTGAACCACCCGTAGATGATCCAGTAATCAAGTCAAATGGTTTGACTCATGGCCCAACTACGCCGGAGCCTCCACGCAATCAGTCGATCCAACCTAAAATCCGGCCAGCTCCCCCACGGCCCCTTCCCCCACTCGAATTTGCTGCCCCTAGTTGTTCGGAATCTGTCCCCAAGCCCGCCAAACCGCCCATGCGCAGGCAGGGTTTGCATTCAGGTGATGCCGCCCTCGCCGCCATGAACTAAACTGCTACGACACTCAAGGCGTCCGACTGTCTGCGAGTACGAAATGTCGACATCTAACCGTACTAACTTTTATCCCTAAATGTCATCGATAACATACCAAATATACTACACTTTTAACGCATATAGTATTCTGAATCCTAAACCTACTTCATCCAAAGTTTCAGCGTCTTGGAAATAACCAGAGCTCCCTGACTAGTTCTTTTAGGCACCTGCTTTCTGCGGCTAGGCACAGTAACGGCCTTTAGTGCAGGGCCCAAGGTTAGCTGCGGAGGAATGAATAGTGATTGAACCTCCTGAAGCGCGCGAGAAATGCTACCCTTTGCAAAAGCGATACGTGGGGGCGAACTTGGTTGGCTATATAGCGTTGGACAACCAGACCTAAGTGAAGGCTTGCTTAGATCTTTATCACACGAGTTAAACAAAGAGTACAGGACATACTGCTTCGGTACTCTTGCTTGCTTTCCCCTCCAGCTCGTATCTCTTGACATCCCAATCTATATCAAACGGGATAATCGACTTGCCGTTTGCAGCTCGCCTAGCAGGTCCATCTGCAGTATTACTGCCAACAATATCCTTGCGCACCGTGACGTGTATCAGCTTGACGCGATCTGAACCAGACATTTCAAGTGTGTAAGCAAGCTGAGTGGCCACCAACTTAAGGAGTATACTAACCGCCTCGATGCTCCAGACGTGCATTCAAGTACCGTAGCATGTTAAGTTCGGCAAGCTGTTTGCCAATCGTCCTTACGCAACTCCTCTGTATCCATCTGAGATGCTTCAAGTCGAAATAAAAATGAAAACTCACTTGATAGAGCCCAGAACGAGTGTCGGTCTCGTTGACTGCGACGGATTCGATCCCCCAGTCCTTGAAAGTCTTGGCTTGCTAATTCACGAGCGCATTTAATAGCTCTACACCCCAAAAGATTGTTTTCTGCTCTATACAGTAGCTTATAATCAAAGATAACGTTTTTCCGAACCCAGTACCAGCTAGAATAAATACGTCCTTCCCCGGATGAGCAGCCAAAGCACCCTCGAGTTGCCATTTGCACGGCGTCTTTTTTACAAGCGGCCCTGATTTTATTCATCAGTAGGCCTTTATGAGCGTCGCGGTACTCGTCTGAGCTAAAGCCTAAGTTCTTCAAGGTTATATCGACCTGTGGATCATCCAAAGGTGCGTCAAGGAGCCTTGCTAGCTCGTCAGCAATCTCTAGCTCATCGTATTCGTCTCCATATTCTCCCATGACGTGTATATTACGAGTCCAAGTGAATATAATAGCATGATTCAGCTGCCCAGCAGCGTAGAGCGTCGAGCCACGATGAGAGAGCTGGTTGACGAGCCCCCCACCTAGGACCCTGATCCCGGCGCTTAGCGATTTCATAGTGGTCTCGCCCATTTCGCGCGCGATTTCTCAACCTCGGAACGTTCGAATCTCGTCTTGGAAACAGTACCATTCGAAAGAGCGGCATCGAAACTGAGACTATTACATATTCTACGTATCTACATGCGAAGTTAAATAGAGAGTACCCGGCCGGACAAAACGTGTATGGTCACATGCCAAAATGTACCAAGCGTTCTGGGACCAATTCCACCCACGCCCATTTCAAATTCGTCCAAGTGGGTGGAATTCCCGATTTGGTCACGAACGCTTGGACACCAGGTAAGTGTTTGATAAATAGACAGCACATTCAAGGTAACTTTATGCACCACTTACACCCTTCACCCTCCAACAATCTACCCTCAGCAAATATGATTACACCCGTAGCGGAACATAGATATCCAAACTCCAGTATCATGCACGTTAAAAACAGGATCCTGGCTCGTAGAACTTTTACGTAAAGAAAACGAAAGAGTACGGGCTATATTCGTACTGGGATATCCGCCACCCTTGACGGCTCAATCTACAGTCATGGTTTCAGCCCACTTTTATCTACTTCCCACCCAAGCGACCAAACATACCTGATCATATAGGGGAGGTAGTACTCCACCGTCCGTCTCCACAGTCCTACAGTACAAATGTTAGTCTATAATACATATGGATACGGGGTATATGCGGTGAAACTCACCATCTCGGCCCGCTCGATGACCCACCCTCGCTCGTTACTGGCTCGGGTCTCAATCCGGAATCGTTCGCCCCTCGGTTCACAGTACCGCGAGCTGCACCCTTGCGTTGGTTGCGCAATACGGTAGGGGAATTAGGCTGAGAGTTGCTCCTTTCACCTCTCCCATCCGCAACCGCAACCGCACCACTATATGGTGCAGACTGCCCCTGACCAGTAGGATTCGGATGATCGACGTATGGCTCGACAATTATCGGATAGAGGTTGTTCGGGTACGATCCCATAGTGGGTGATTGAGGATCTTCGGAAGGGCTCATAAGGTCCGTGGTGAATTGGCGTTTGTTCTTACGCCGACGGTACATGAAGATAGACCAAAGTAGGAGGAGTACGAGGGCGACACCGATGACAATTCCAACGATGATGCCAACCATGGCGCCTTTGGTTAAGTCACTGGTGGACATTGATCGAAGGGCGGTTAGAGTGGAGTCGAAGACAGTTAGGGGTGATGCAAGGATTAGATGAGGCTGGGCGTACGATTTTGATTTATGTGGCACAACTTCAGCGAAATCTACATCCAGGGCCTGATTATCGCCCAAGTTGGTAATAACGAGCTGATGTTCTCCTGGTGCCAAATCGCTGGTCGTGTACTACCACCACGTAACTTTAGCCACGAGCCGCAGTATACTGTCCAAATCACGCACCAGTAGTGTTTGCGTATGCAAGGCCGGCGCAGTACCGTTGAGCTCCAGAGCAAGCTGGTTGTCGAGTTGGATTTTGTACTGTCCATGATTGGGACCTGTGCTACCGTACAAGAACACCTCACTCCCTTCGAATTTTAGCGAAGCTGCGGCGCCATAGGTGTTTGTCGAGCTTTAACAGACAATTTATTTGAGCTCCAGCACGTATATAAGGACTTGATAGGAGCTTACTGAACAGTACCCGAACGGAACCCATCTACGCCAGTCCGAGGAGTCCAGACCGAAGTAGGGGTTGAATATTGGAACCCAGGATCTTCGGTAATCTCACTGCCAAACGAGCTGCCAACAAATCGTGATAGCCGCCTGATCAATATCCGAGCTAACCGGACAGACACCTGAGACTTACACGTCGTTCTTTTGTGTCCAGGTAATGTAATCAATGTCAACAAATGGTCGACGGGCAGGCATGTTTACGATGTTGGTCAGAGCTATGGTATGTTGACCGTCTGCGAGGCCTTCCCGAGCGAACAGAGGCTGTCAAAATCGACATTCTTCAGATTATGTTCCTATGAAGTAGGCAAGAGACACATACGACTTGATAAACCCCATCCGTCCCGTCGGATGACGTCGCAAATCCGTCAAACTGCTGTCCTGGCTCGCCGTCGACAGATACATGGTAGAACCCGTGGTTGCCACGCTTGGCTCCAAAGATGTATACTGCAATACCCTTGAACGTCAACGACGCCTATTGCGCCACACCTCGGTCAAAGTCACCCGCCCGATCAAAAATGGCCGAACACTCACTGTGGAACCGTTCGTGAAGCTCGAATGGAACGAGTTATCTCGATATCGTCTCGCGAACGGGTCCAAGTCTAAGCTTATGTTGAATGAGTCGTACCATTGGCCTCGGTATTGGATGAGCGGCGAATAGTCGTCGACAGTAAAGTTGCTTGGCATGGCTGATCAAGCTGAATTTGAATATCGTATTTGAAGATGGGGGAGAAGAATGAGATAAGAATGGATGTACGTTATACTACCATCCACGGTAGAGAGCGTACGCAAGAAGAGAGGCCTCACAGCTTGGCAACTCTAGTAAGGTTTTATTGAACCATCGCCCGGGCTCATCGGGGTTGCAGTTTACAATGGAGTAGGCCACGCAACCACTCCAAATGTACTGTGGCAGGACATGGCCTGCGAGCACCGCGTGTATCTCATAGGGGCTGGAATCTCACCAGGGACTGAGAATGGCAAGTCCGTCTTGAGCCCGTCTTGGCGTGGCGCTTACGATCTGATCACCACCAGGAAACTATTTGATATAAGTAAGCGCCGGAATACATCTTTGACCGAAACAACAAACAAAAAGGTGAAAAAAATGAAGGTGTGTATGTTGAATCAAGAAGAGATAAATACAAAGCGTGCAAAGATTAGAAAGTAGTACCCTACGTCGCTGGTCGACGAGGCGGGAATGGTTCAGTAGCCTGTAGATAAACACCAAACATCAGCCTCAAACCCTCGTCAATACACACGTCAAGAGCTCACCTGGTTATAATCCGGTGGTAACATCCCAGTATACTCATTATCACTCGAATCTGACACAGGTCCCCAATCCTGAGGTCGCTCCGGCACCCGCATCCTCGCTTCCCTCAGCTCGTCCTCGGTCAAATCACCCCTCCCTCCCGTACTCGGTACAGACACCGCCGGGCGTCCTTTGGGATTCGGCGGTGGTACGATCTCGTTGACATGTGCCTCCGACTCGGATGCTTGAGTAAGGACACTGAGTGGTTGATGCTGCGCAGAAGGCCGAGTCGTGTTTGTAGCTGCTGCGCCGCCGTGTGCCGATGATCCACCACCAGACGAGGATCCGGGGCCTTGTGAACCGCTAACCGAGCTCGGAGGGTACATGCTCAATGGATATGTTCCTCCACCCGACGGGCTCTGAGTATGACTATACGTCCCCGTAAAAGCTGGATCGTTCGCCCAAGGTTGATCCCTTCCAACCGTACTCGACTCGTTCCACCCAGGTCCACCACTCGCAGGTCCATAGCCCGCAGGCGGAATATCATAAGGCTTGGTCTCAGCATTCAACAAATCCGCCGATTCGCTCCTTCGCTTCTTTCGGCGCATGAACCACCACACTGCAGCGATGAGCCACGCTACGCCTATCACGACGCCGCAGATTACACCGGCGATAAGGGGCGTTTTAGCTTGTCCGTTTGGGTTGGATTGGGATGCGTCCGAGGCAGAGGATTGGATGATGTCGATGTAGTCGATGTCGAGATAGGCGCCGTTTTGAACGTTTGTGACTGTGAGTTTGTGTGTACCTGCTCCGAGACCGTCGGCGTAGTACTAAATAAGGCAAGTGGCCGATTGAGGATAGTTAAGGAAAGGCAAGGAGTAACGGGAGGTTGGTAAGGAGATATGATCAACAACCAGTCGGTACGCGGACGCAGGATAGAGAAATAAACGTACCAAGAGTTGTCTCGCATGATAATCTTCCGTCGACCCATTCAACTTAACCGCAGGTTGGTTGTTGACCTGAACGCTAAACATCCCATGACTGCTATCTGTCCCTCCATAAAGATAAAATCCTGAGCCTTGGAACGTTAGCGAAGCGGTGGCGCCGCCCACGTTTGTCGCACTAATCCAAAACTTAGCCTTCCGCCTTGAATCACGCACAAGTGCAACGAGACGTACTGTATAGTTTTGTTAAAGTAATCCCCAACGTTCTGACTCGTAGTGACCCAGGCGACGCCCGGACTGGTATATGTGAATTCTCCGTCATCGGATGTCTGATTCCTGAAGCCACTGCAAAAAATTGAAGACTATAAGCTGACGACGCATTGCTATGTTGAAACAGAACGTACACTACGTCGTCGGATGTCCATGTGATAAAATCGATATCAACGTACGGGCGTGCACTGCCCGTGACGCCGTCATTGTTGAGTACGACGGTGTGCTGGCCGTTTGAGAGGCCGGTCTGGGCAAATATCGGCTATATTCCGAGATGCGCTCAGCCAAACTATCCATGTAGGAAAGATGACGAGGGGAAACTTGCAACTTGATAAACCCCATCCGTTCCGTCTGGCTGTTTCTCGCCAAACCCATCAAACTGCTGCGCGTTGATACTATCGATCGTAACGGTGTAGCGGCCGTGGTTCGCCCGTTTAGCCCCGAATATGTATATCGCGGTGCCGTTGAAGGTCAGGGACACCTAGAAAACCCACCCATACCACGCAATATACAACCAATCAAACCGCCAGACGATAATGCCCAAGAATATCGTTAGCTCAGCGAACCAGAAGAAAAGAGCGAGCCTACCTGAGACCCATCCGTAGAACTAGCATGGAACGAGTCGCCCCAGTACCGAGTCCTGTATGGGTCCCCGGACGTGAACGAGTCGTCCCATTGGCCTGTATAGGTGATGAGCGGGGAGAGATCGTCTATTGTGATATTGTAGGGCATCCCGGGCGGCCTGAGGGAGGGTGGGAGTGTGGTGGGAGGATGGAGGCGGAAGGGGGGAGGTGGGAAGAAGTGGTGAAGAACGGAAAGAAGTTGTTCGCAGTCAATACGATTTCAACTTTTGACAAAGAACTCCGAGGGTCTGCCCGAGGGGTCCAGATTCGATTTAGAGTCACCAATTCAACCGCACGGGGTATAATTAGATCCCCTGCCGCCGGTTCCGTCGAGGGCCCGATCCGTCCTGAGCAGTTTACAAAATAGAAATGATTGAGTCGGGATTGGCTGCGCGGAGGTTCGTGCTTGGCGAGTGTGCTAAATACAGGGAACGGTGGCAGCGAAAGGCGTCTGGGCTGCGGACTTTGGCAACTGGTGCGGTCGCATCGGAGAGAAGAGAACTCGGGGGCTGACGACATCGCCTTCTTAGGCGCCCAAATCACTGCCACGTGGGGCAATCAAGAAGGGCTTAGCCTTGGCTTTATAACCGATCTTAATGAGCTCGACGACGCGTTCCTGGATATACGCGGGTATATGAGCTCGTGAGACCCGTCGCGCTAGCTGCGTCACTAAAGATGTTCAGGTCTTGTATGCGCACTTACAGTATTTCAGCTATTTTTTTTATCAACCAGGGATTTTACGAAACTGGTAGGCAATAAGTGGGGGTGTACGGGCTAATGCAGTATGCACTACGTCGAGCAACCAGTTCAATTTAAGGCTAGCATGATGAGCTCGTCATTTTAGTAGAAATAGTAGTGGGAGTATAGATTAGCGTCTGTATCACGACACGTAATGGACAAAACGGCCTCTTTCTTCAAAGTAGGACGGAGACCCGATGACCTTCACACCATCATTCACTACCCATATTCTGGAGTTTGTTTTGGTTTCTTTCATCTTTTGACTTCTATATGATTATATCCACCAAGACCATCAGGAACACGCACGCCGTAAGCGCAAGATTAAACTTGGTGTATCGCAGCCTGGCGATTTAAATTCAGCAGCCACATTCGTACAAATCAACTTCTCCCGTCTACTTTCCCCTAAATCCAAATACAAGCGCTGCTTTTGTACTACTTGAAGGAGCTATACAACAAACCAATCTTACATACGGCTCACACAAAACGCATGATTTAATATAGATGTTGAGGATAATGACACCCCCTCGAAGGAAGATAAAAATCAACTAGGGGCAAGCCTAATTTAGCGCGGAACAGAGACGACATCTTGTACTTACCTAGTTCATTTTGCTCAGCCGAACGATCTATCCAAGCTCGAACCTTCTCTAATCCGGCTGTAGTATCTGGGATGTCTACGCTTGCTTCATACGGCTTTGCCAGAAGTTCTCGGATATCTTCAATTGTTGAACGATTTTCCGTGACGCTCCATTCGCCGTGAACAGCCTCGAGCAGATCAACTACGTCGAGAGCGAATGACAATGTACATGGCAGATACTCGGGATCATCGGCAGTACTCTCGAGCACCATCGAGGCACAGTTTAGCAGTCCTGGAACAGTGCAAGCAAGGATCATGTTGCTCTGTGGCTCGCCAAGAGATAGATCTGCGGCGGCAATGTTATACACAAGTTCCCCGATGAAGTTGGCCGTCATTGAAGTGTACTCTTGAATCTCTGCTAGGCGGGCAAGGCTAGAAAAACCTGCGCTCTGGTGCGTAAACACCCGAACATAACAGTACTCCGAGCGATTATCAGCCGGTATATCGAGTTCCTGTGCTAGGATCATCTCCTGGAGTTCTGCAAGGATTCTTTGAACCTCCGAAGCATGGCCAGGCCATTTGCACAAGCAATTTAGAAAGTCCACAAGACTATTTGCAGGAATGCATCGCATGGAGAAGAGGGACGGTTTTTCGCCAAATGATGGTTCAATCAAGAATAGCTGGAGTAGCAAGCCGAATGTAGTGTGACCCAAGTATTGATAGTTTAGATGCGCGAAACGAATCAGGTGGTTTACTAGTTGATCATGGCTGCGTAAGATGATGCTTGTAGATCCGCGTCCAGATGTCATTGATGCTCTGTGATAGAGGGCAGCTGTTGCAATGTGTGGGAGCTTATTTCCGTATGGGCTGTCGGCCAGAGCAATCATTATAGTAGTTATGACGAGGAGTTGGGATAACGTCCAGCATGTCAGGCCACAAAGTTCATCTTCCGTGAGGAGTTTTGGCCAACGATTTAAAGCTGAGTTAACACACCCAGAAACTTGCGGCTGCTCCCGAAAGTATCTCTCCAGCTCGTCATCCTGAGTTCGAAGCCACTGTCGAAGTAGCATAGGCCCAACCACCCATAGAGTTTGTCCCGCAGAATATTCAACCCAAGGCGTAGACTCAATATCGACAGCGGACAGTACTCCTACCAGCCCCGCAAGAAGCCCGTCTATATCACCGATTAACATAGGTGACAAAGATTGGCTCAATCCTGTTCCAAGTACACGAAGCCAGAACTCTGGAAGTTCGCTAGTGTCCTCTGACTGTGGGTGATGTGTGCTTAAGCAAGATTCTGTATTGAGCTCTGGGCATCTCGCAGCCAGACGTAGAGAATCGAGCAAATACTCAAGTGGATATGAGTTAATCGAGGCGCGGCCGTGGTTGTGGAAGCGTAAGCAAAGGCCGGCTCGGAATAATGCGCGACTGTAACGTGCTCGAAGCTCAAAGTGTGGAATCTCTTTCGTGCTAGCAATTTCCTGAATAGGCGCAGTGTTGGCTACGAGCTGATAACTTGGAAGGAAATTGACTTGAATCACAGAGTGTTTGGGTGAAGAACCGGATGCTTCAGTGACGTGTTTAGGGCTCCCGCGGATGCGGTTTGAATCGGTTTGGATAGGAAACTGCCGGATCTTACCTCAGCAACCGAACCGAACC
>WSTJ01001671.1:0-11394 GCA_019623705.1 Ceratobasidium sp. 428 | reverse complement strand
TACGGGTTGCATATTGATGTGAAAGCCAATCAAACGGACTCTCGCTGACAGTACGGAACTGAGTTCAGATAAGTTGCTTACCGCGGAAAGGAACCTAAGCCTTGATGAGATACGTTTTGGGACGATTAAGGACTGATGTTTAATAATTGGACTATCATTATGGACGACAAATCTAACGACATCTAACGCAACATCCATAGTACTTTTGTATCACGCTCGTTGTTCTCAAGCCTGATAAAGCTGTAGCCACACTTTCTTTTTAGTCGTTTCAGTGTTCGTTTCGTTTTTATGGTAGTTTTCTCATGACTATATTCTATGAAGAGCGCAAAGTACAATAGTATGATCGATGATTAGGGACATCAATATCCGTTCTCACTTAACCGTATATCCAATATATTACGTCTGGTGGCTCGTGGCTGAGTTGGTTCATGCACGTGAATGCGTATCGGATGAGGCAGCTGATTCGAGGCTGATCCATCGAAAGCGCCAAAGCGGGCTTCTGCGCTACCACCTCTTACCTCCCCGCGTATTCAAGTCTTCTCGAAGCTATCTATAGGACGGTAGAGGCTAACCTAGATCAACGGAGTTGTAAGTACTGTTGATGCGCTCCCAAAGTTAAGCTCGATCATCATGTTAGCGGGGTTCCTTACAGTCGGTCGGTCGTTTAGGATGGCCTGGCATGTACGGCACCGAGGCATTTACATGAATTCGACCGGCTCGCCGTTCCGACCTGTGTCAACCGTTGTGTACCAGTCACCCAGCCCTGACGCAGTTTCATCGCCCATCAACAGCACACCACTTTCCACAAGCGCCAATCATTTCACACCCACTAGGCGAAGACAGCGACTTCGGCCATTGGAGTAGGTAGCCCAGCTGTGTACGCGCTTCTTTCTGGGCTAACTAGTTTTGTTACGCATACGACTTGCTAGAGCTGTTGCAGGTTACGGCTCACCATCTGGCCCGATTACACACATAAGCGCTACGCTAGATGAACACCCCTACCCTCCATACGATTACCTTAATGAGTTTTGGCTACCGCCCCGACCTAATTTAGGTCCAAGCAGCCACGCCCAAGGACATCACGCCATTTCGGACATTCAAAATGCGTACGGAAGAACCGCACACATTCAACGGAACGTCATGGGGGAGGTGCCCAGTGCGCTACAGTCCTCACCAGGTCAGACTCGCCCGAGCATATCTCCACGAACTATGTTTCTTAGTGCTACGGATAATCCACGTCGGAAAGCGCATGCAGCCACTACGAATACTGCCTTACGTCTACCACTCAGCGACACTGATCAAGTTGTTGTCCCGCAAGGCCAGCCAATGGATTTACGCCGCAGCACTTCCTCTCGGCGTTTGGTGGCAACTCAACTAGCCAATGACCCGCACTTGTTGTTTCGTGGAGGCAAGGCGCCTTTGATTATACCTGTTCCTCCCCCTCATGAAGGGGACATGAACGAACAAACGGCAACGTGGGGGGCACGCCCCAGGACAGACAGGAGAGCGGCACCGCCTCGAAGCGCGGTTTCAAGTCCATTAACTCCTACCAGCCTCAACCTCTCTCCTCTGAGATCGACTGTTTGCTCTGTTTGTTTTGACTCATCAGACGACTTTCCTCCAGTTCCTCATACGGTCGACTGCATCCATAAGCCCACGGTTTGCTCGTCTTGCCTTGAGCAGTATATCACCGTCGCTGTTCTGACAGACGGTTTAACCGATATCTTGTGTCCTGACGCTGAATGCAGGAAGCCAATGGCGTACTCGGATGTGCAGCGCAGTGTAAATAATAATCAAACGTGCCTTGAGAGGTAAGAATTATCTCGTTCTAAGTGGCTATATGCGTGCAAACAGGGAGTTAATCAATTTTTTATCGCTCTACTAATAGGTACGAGGAGCTGCTACTTCGTCGAGCCTTGCAAGACGATCCAAACTTTGTGTGGTGCAAGAATCCGGGGTGCGATGCAGGGCAGCTTCACGAAGGTGGCGGTAAGCAAGCAAGTGTCACGCGAGCTAGCACTTACTAAATGCATTGCACTGGTGGCCCCAAGACGCCGATCCTATTGTTATTTGTCATGTCTGCCGCACCTGGTCGTGCTTTACACACGATATGGTTTGGCACGCCGGCCTTACATGCGCGCAATACAACATCCAGAACGATAAACAAGCACAATATCTTGCTAGTGAAGATTACATCAATCACAACGCGAAAACATGTCCGAATAAAAACTGTGGTCGAAGAGTACGTACTCGGCCCTATGCTAGCGCGAGAGTTGGTAGAGATCGAGTCGGATTCTGATCTTGGGGATTTTAGATCCAAAAAGCGGAGGGCTGCGACCATATGACTTGTCGTCGCCCAGGGGGATGTGGTCACGAATTGTGAGTTCCTTGATGTGCCGCCGAGGTATACCCGCCATCCCTACTAAATTACAAACATAGCTGTTGGCTTTGTCTTGCGGATTATGCTACTATCCGAAGTCAAGGCAATCATCGTCATAATACTACTTGCTCGCATTACCGTGCGCTCGAGGGGCGAATTGGTCGTCGAACCTGGTAGAGGTATGTGTAGGTATGATAGCAGCTAGTTACAGCAGTTTGGGGTAGCGTGATGGGGTTCGACACATTTTTTGGAGGGTTTATTATCATATCTCTTTGATCTATGGCCATCCGATCTATTTATGCATGCAACTTGGTATGATTGATATGGGGTGTGTACGAGGGTGTGTATGCTACTTTGTACAGCGAACCAATTCCGTTGTTTGTTTGTGATCGCTTGTATGTATTCCTTATCTGTCACATCGCGTGGCTGACTCGTGGCTGTGACCAGTTAAGAATATTTCAGTGGCAACCTCGACTTCAAAGTCAACTTCACCTAGTCTTATCCCCTCCATAGCGTCATGGAGGTATTCTTCTCGCTTGCCGCAGATAGAGAAGCGGCTGGCCCAAGGCGCAAGATAAGTAAGTTTCAGGAGTTTCCTAACGCGGCTGAAGTGACCTCACGCACCCATAGACAATGGCCCCCGCAACGGCAATAACTCTTCCGGCAACAACAACGCGCGAAATCAGCATGGCTCATCTCTACCTATTAACGACCAACTTCCATCTCCTCTACGCGGCCAAAACTTTGGCCCCCGCAGGAGCTTAGCGCCAAACGCCAACACGGCTCTGCCCGCAACCAACGCGGAGAACTCGTCCAGCGTATTAAGAAGACAACGACGGCCGAGGAATGCAGCTTCTGAGCAAGTAAACGCTGGTACACGCTTACAACAGGACAATGCTCAGCAGGCTCGACGACCGCCACCCCAGGGTAATGGTCAAACAAACAATGCAAACCAAGCTCAAAATCGCCGGATCACGCGTGGCCCTCGCAATAACTCTGCCAACCCTTCCAACTCTCACCCGAACGCGGATTCTGGTCGCCCAGCCCGCCGCAATAACCCCAACCCTCGGCGCTTAAATCAGAATAACCAGACCTCGAATAGCGGTGGCAATGCCTCTTCGAACAACGATCCCCCAATCAGCAAACGCGCGGCTAAGCGAAGAAGAGCAAAAGAGAGGAAAGCCGAAGTTGCTCGTCAACAGCAGAGTGCCCAAAACGTGGTTGTTCAGTCTCAGCCAGCTAGGACTGTGACTGCTAGCGCGAATCAAGCAGCAACACTAACCCAGCCTCAAAACAATGCTCAAAATCATAGTTCTCGTGAACAAACAACTACTCGTGTCGTAGAGACCATCCCAGTCGTACGTTTTGGATCTATACCATCCACTTCAGCCGCGCATCAGTCGCCTACCTCCCTCCTAGCCAGTGTTGCTGCTCGAGAACCATCGGGCCCTCCCCCTGTTGTTGTGTCTTCTAGACCTACATATCCATCTAGCAGTAACTCTTCGGGAAACGGCTGGCGTAGCCTGGCATCGAGGATCCCTGCTTCGGCTGGCCCTTTGAATAACGAACCTAATGCTCGCCCGTCTCAACAGGGCGCAACTACGACTGCTGATGCGAATCGAATACCAACCCTCCTAAATAGGCGTCAAAATGACCCTCTGACTCATGGTCGTCGCAACGATGTGACTACTCGTACTACTGGCGCTGCCTCAGGTTGGCGTTCTAGAGTCGGAACGTTGAATTCAACTACACCCCAGACGTCCACTCTCCGTCAGACTCGTGTTACTCCTCAAGAGCCACCAAACTCTCAACAGTCGCGACTTCCCCTTGCCCCTTCGTCTTCTACACTTACGTCTCTGCCCACCAGGCCACATTCTGCTTGGTCTGTCACCCCCAATAGATCAGATCCCCCGTCTCGCGGACGTGGCTTAGGAGCTAGTTCGCTTGCTGTACCGGACTTCATTGTCGTACCAGACTCTTCCGACGACGAGCCGACCCCTCGTTGGAGCGCGAGTCGGCCTCGGGTGTTGGCAGCTAACGTGTCTGTGCGCGGACGCGGCTTAGGAGTTAGTTCGCTTGCTGTACCGGACTTCATTGTTGTGCCAGACTCTTCCGACGACGACGAGCGGACCCTTCGTTGGAGCACAAGTCGGCCTCGGGTGTTGGCAACTAGTGTGTCTGTGCCCGCAGCCCGGAGTGGTCCTTCCCGTCGGACCGTTTCAATTTGCTCCATCTGTCTCGACTCTTCAGACGAGTTTCCTTCCCGTCCGCCGACGACCCGTTGCGCACACACTCCTACTGTCTGCGCGCCTTGCTTGGAAGAACACATATCCCATGCTATACTCTCGAGTGGCTTTACCGCTATCTCATGCCCCGAGGATGGATGTAGACAAACGATGGAATATTTCGAGGTAAAGACCGGTGCGAGGAAAAATAGATGCTTTGAGCGGTACGTATTGAGTTTGTGGATGGCTATATGCGCGTTATCGTGGGCTCTAACTTACCATATGAATTGGACCTCCGCAGGTACGAGGCGTTGATACTCCGTCGGGCCCTGCAGAACGAGCCGAATTTTGTTTGGTGTAAGAGTCCCACATGTGATGCTGGACAGGTCCATGAAAGCGGTGGTACGCGAACACCTTTGATTTTGCTAAGTGTTATCCTCACTATGCCTTTTATCTGGTAGCCGACGCTCCGATTGTCACTTGCCGAGTCTGCCGTGCCCAATCTTGCTTTACGCACGACGTACCATGGCACGTTGGACTTACTTGCGCGCAATATACTACTCGGCGCGCGACTACTCATGCGGCGGAGGATCGTGCAAGCCAAGAATGTATTGGCCGTATTGCAAAGGCGTGCCCGAACGCTAGCTGTGGACGCAGGGTGCGTTTTCTATTTGTTGCGATTTTGAAGCTTAATTCTAAACTTGCTATTCTCAGATCGAAAAAGCAGAGGGCTGCGATCATATGACTTGTCGCCGTCCCGTGGGGTGTGGCCACGAATTGTGAGTTTCTGACTTAACAACACAGTTTACAAACGACTCTTCTCACCATCACGTTAACCAATCGGCAGCTGCTGGATTTGCCTAGCAGACTACGGTCCAATATTGAGCCAAGGGAACCACCGTCACAATTCTAGTTGCCGACATTACAGATCGAATCCGGCTTATATGCCGCCGCCTCCTCCGATCACGATTCCACGTTGGAATACCATTCCCATTCGACCCCCATCTCCTCCGCGTCTGAATCCTAATCCTAATCCGGCGCTGAATCCAAACCCGGATCCAAACGCAGGTTGGGGTTGTGTGATGATGTGAATGAACTTGGCTTTGCCTCAATCTCGAAGAATTCCACTTATTTTCTGGGTTTATTCGGGTAGTTAAATGGTTGTATACCGGAAAAATTCATATTTGTAAGAGGTTTTGTGACATCTTGATCTGAATATGTTATTTGGATTGTGCATGTGCACGAGGTTTCTGACTACTCTCTTTGGTTTAATGAATGTACAATCACAATCACAATACTCGTCGCGTCCACCTTACGAATTAAGTTCTGCCACTTGCGCCTTGACGCGCTCTAGTTCCTTTTCAGTCTCGATAAGCTCCTCTCGCATTCGTTCCGACTGATCTACAAGCGCCTTTCGCGCAGTTTCTAGTCGATCTGCCTCCTCCTTCTCCAATGCCAACGAGAACTCGGGAGCACCCCGAGCGGTTGCCGCCAGTGATGCAGGATGGGCAATATGTGGTGGGTTAGCTGGACGTCGTTTGATTTTGGGTAGAGGTGTAGGAGGATGCTCGAGAAGAATTTTCATAAATGCCGTTGGCGGATCTGTGAAGACAACCTCTTCGTATTGCCAAGCGTGAATAGGATCTCGAGGGGGAGCGGGGGTTGTAAGTGCACCTGCGGCCGCGGCTGGATCTGTTGGGGCCGCGGAAGGTAGCCAGGGGTGAAGTTTTAGGTGGTGCAAGAGCGTGATTGCTTTCTCTCCAGACTCAGAGACGAAGGTGATTCGGATAGGGATGTCGAATTCTCCCCATCTATTTTGGGTCAGTATTCATTATGTTGGCTGAACTAGACTTAGATATACTCACCCGGTCTCTGTTACTTCGAATGGTGGAGTTTCGACCGCTATGTAACGACACCACGGTTGAGTTTAACAGGATAGGGATTGTAATACTTTCAACTCGCCTCGATTAGGTTGTGGATACGTCTCGTGAAGCTTGAAATTAACTCTCTTAATAAAATAGCTAATATCGTCGGCACCCCCGGTTTGATCGGTTTTTCCTTCTGGTGATGCTGCACTTCGCACAGCTACTGTCCAACGATGAGTATGGTCCGGTGGGGCGCTCCCTCGCTCGGTGGGCGTTAAGAGTACAGAAAAATTGCCGTATATAATCGGACGGTGAACAGAAACACCCTATTACATGATTTTCGTTAGAACGAGGATATTCATGCAAGCGTCTGGGACGCACATATTAAGTTTCAGCCAGGTGTTACGCACTCACCCGAACGCGTTCTGTCATTTTGAATCGGATAAAACGCCACTAGTGTGTTATATTTGATAGCTGTGTAGCTAAGCGTACGTTAACGATGGAGGTCACTAGTTTTGCACTGGAGGGTGCAGTGAGAATAAGTGTCTAGTTCTCTTGTGGTGGTTGTTGAAAGCAGCCTTTACCTAAGTTGGGCGCTTGTCACATCCGGCGGTTCTTGAAGGTAGGGCCCGAATCAACCCGGAAATACACGATTGCACTTGACCACTTCCGCAGGATCTACAATCCAAACCTACAACCATGATTGGGGCACTCGTAAACCGTTAGTATACCATTTCATACATTTGTCAATACTCAAAGGTTTCCCTTTAGGTCCTAACCACGTCCGTGCGAAGCAGCAGATGATCCAGGTGAATACTCAGTCCATGAGCTATCGATGTTCTCGCTCTAAATCTTACTGGAATGACTGAAATACTAATACTTGAACTCTGGACTTAGTCCTCGTCTAAGCCTGTCTATCTTCGCCTGCCCCGTTCCCGCCTTTATATCGGTACGTTTCGATCCACCCTCGACAGCGTACTCGCTCATCTTAGTCTCCTATTATTATTCGGGCGAATTAAGGAACCTATCTCGCCCTCTTTAGTGTTGGTATGGTCGGAACTGCTACCGGGCTCTTCAGCGTCATCAAGGTAAGATTTATGTTCTACACCCAAGCTAGTCAAGATTGATTTTACTGTTTATCATAGGGAAAGCCAGCTCAGTAGAAAAAGTAGCTCCACTCTCTAGAACCAACGTTGTAGCTCGCTCAATCAAGTTGTTTCATCAAATACTTTTACTCTGCTCGTGCACATGGCCGGTCAATCGTGGTTTGCAGCCAAACCCTTTCAGTACGATTAGTTCCTCAAGCATGACCTAGTAGTCGATTTATTGCGTTTGCTCTCTTATGCAAAGGCAATGTGTAGGTCTGAGTATGCGTTGACTTTTCGATGAAATGTTGTAAATTGCGAGTGACGCACAGCCACAACCACCCAGCATTTAGCCATTAGTAAAGAGAGTCAAGTCCTTGGTCAGTTCTAAGCAAATGGTTCGACGCACCGTTCGTCTGTCGTAGATACTCAGCCCGGGGAAATTTTCTAGTTTCCACCTTTTATAAGTTCAACATATTGATTACCCAATATCTTATAGGACCTTGTTCTATTTTTTCCCAGCCCGCCTTTTTTCGCGTTTCTTTTCTCTCTCCATCTGTTTCTCCTCGGCTCTCTCCCCGTGCATGTCCCCAACCACCCTCGCCATCTTCTGTCGATATGCAGCGTCGACTTCTTCCTGCCTCTTCGCTCTCTCTGCAGCCAAAAACTTGTTGTCCTTCCTGAGTTCTCGCAAGGCTCCCTTGCGCTCTTTCTTGTACTCGGCACGAAGTTTCGCGGAGGCTGCACGTTCTTGATCTGGGTCGCGTGCTCGCCGACCGCTGTATTGGGCATCGAACTGGGGCACGTAAGTTGCGATCGGGATGGGTTTATGAGCCTGCAGGCGGAGAGGTTTACGCGAGGCGAGCGAGTGTTTGAGGGCGCGAGAGATAGCGTCAAGTGTTGATGCGTGTCGTTTCTATGAAAGATGTGAGATTTGAACACATTGAGATTATGAGTCGACGCACCTGAAGTTCAGCCGAATGTTTACTGAGCGCGAGTCCTTCAAGCACTTTATGCACAGGCGAGAAGAGTTCAACGAACCCGTCCAAGCTTGCATACATCTGCGCAAACCTAGCCAAGAGAGTAAAAGCGAGCGCAAGTACGTTGACTCTATCCTGAGACTCTCCATTTCCTTCGAGGCCAATTAAGGTTGAAAGGTTTGGCGTGCTTGGCGTGGTCTTACTTGACGACTTGAGCCTAATATTTTGGCAAAGCGGAGAGTTTAGGTCTGGGGCGGGGAACCAGCCTGGGAGGTTCTTTATAGTGAATTTATGCGGCGCAAGGTGCAAGCATGCGTTAGCTAGGAAGTTGATCGCCTCTGGAACGAGTCTTTTAGAGAACGATTCGTACTAGATACAACAAGCGGGTTGTTATTTTTGAGCGTTGCGGGTAAATAACAGAGCGGACACACCTGTAATACGAGTGTGCATAAGAACAACCCGGCCGCAATATCACTTAAACTCCGAACTCGAGCTTGCGCCAAGTACTGTCCAATGAGTAACATAGCTGGCGACCCAACCGCATGGTTCAAATCGCTGGTTGACCATATCGTGCCCACTAATCGCAGCAATGTGAGTTCGGCCGTGCCAGGCCAGGTTCGAGCGTCTAGCGAAAGAGGATCGTGCGTAAGTCCCCGGGCGAGGTTCTTTTGCATAAGTGCGATTTTAGATATAAATGTTTGGGCGGCAATCGTAGGATAGCTAGTGCTAAGGGAGTAGATGTGCGGGGTGAGGCTTGAGACCAATGGGAAAGAGGGAGATGGTGGAGAAGCGACATGAAGTATATGATCCAGGAGTGTCCCGATAAGAGACTAGGAAATTTTAGCATGGCCCGCGAAACAATGATTTTGGCAGATGTACCTGGAGTTTTTGTTTGTTTCCTTCGGCCAAACTAGGATGATACTGGACTCGAATGCGTTGGATGACGGTCGGTACGTCTTTCTCTTGAACGTCTTGCAATATTTCAAGGAGTTCGGAGTGATTCGTGGGACAGGGAAATGTAAATGGGAGACTCGATGTTGAAGTCGCTTTATTCTTGCCCTTGGGTTTCGAACGTTGGGGTTTAGAGACGACCAAATCTTCAAGATCTCCTTCCACGGGCTCGTCCTCATCTCCAGCACCATCAGACATGTCGGAAAGGTCAACCTCTTCGCTCCCTTCTTCACCTTCAGACTCGCTATCGCCAGTGCCAGTACCAGCGCTCTCGCCCTCGCCCTCCTCGCTGCTCTCGCTCTCGTCACTTTCGTCTCCCTCGTCTTCCTGTCCCTCCAGCCCAACCCCAAGCCCGTATTCGTACTCTTCGTCTTCGACAAAATCGTCATCAAGGTCATCCGCTTGAGCCACTTGCTTTCTTCTTTTTCCCACCCGTTCATCGTCGCTTTCGCTCTCCTCTCCTCGCATCCTTCGTAATCGTGACTTCTCCGCCTTTTCCAATGCCTCTGCTGCCTCTCGTGCAACTTCCTCTTCAGTTTTAAGGCGGTCTGTCGGACGGGAGCGTTTGTCGAAGACCAGTTCTCTCACAAATTGATCGTAGTCCTCGTCAGTTTTAGCCGTTGGGCCGTTAGCCTCTTTCACGGAATCGTCGGCAGCCAGGTGCTGGTCAGCTGAAGAATTTTGTAGACCGCGGGGTCGACCAAGAGGTATACTGTTGCTACCGCTTGAAGATGGGTCGGGAGGGGCGGGCGCATATAGTAGTTCTCGGATAGAAGCGAACTCCTGGTCAAGTTCATGCCGAACATTGTCGTCTACTTCACGTTGTTCTTGTCTTTCAGCCTGTTTGAGGTTTTTTGAGTAAATAGCAAGGCGCGAACGGCTCCTAGATCTCACCTTGTA
Organism: Ceratobasidium sp. 428; assembly: GCA_019623705.1. NCBI lineage: Eukaryota > Fungi > Basidiomycota > Agaricomycetes > Cantharellales > Ceratobasidiaceae > Ceratobasidium > Ceratobasidium sp. 428. The sequence goes on along the minus strand of WSTJ01001671.1, from coordinate 1,008 downwards.
CGCTTTACTTTTGGCGATGACCTCCGACATCACTTCGGCTTTGGATTTCTTACGTTCTTGCTACAAAATGTGAGCGCCACGCTAACTTGGTCTATCAGTTTCTCTCACTTGGTCCTCGTCATCCTGCTCGTCTGGTTCAAATCCTCCGAAATGAGATTGCCTTACAACACTCGCGTCGATTTGGCCTACGGGAGAAATTAGTGCTATAACAGTGATTTTCCCACCGACACCGGACTCACCACCTTCCTCGTCATCATCGAGCTCAATTCCAGCACCGTCAAAGTCGTCGAGCGCGGAAAGACTCTGCCCATAATGCGTCAACTCCTCATCATCCTCGAGGTTGAACGCTTCGCCCTTGCTTCGTCGCTGGCGCTCTTTGGTAAACCGTTCAAGCATTCGTTCCTCGGGTGCAATCGACGCATCGCCTTCACCAAACCGTCGATCCACAATGCCACCGGCGCGATCTTTCTCATCATATTCTACAAGCAACGTTTTCTTGCGCTACACAGATAGTCAGCAGGCTAAACTAAATGAACACGACCAAGACCTCACTTGTTCTAGACCCGCTTGCTTGCTGACTCCTGGGCGTCCAACCACGCCCTTGAGCTTACGACCACCAACGTCATGCTTGAGCCGAGTCACCTTATCGTCGAATGGGTTAAGCCGCCGTTGAATCGCCTCGAGCTTAGCTGCCTTCTTCGCCTTTTCACTCGCTGTCCCATCACCACCCCGTTTCCTCTTCTTCGTACCGGGTCGAGACTGATGTGATAGACCAGCCGAGCTCAAGGCGGACTTGAGCTGGGATAATTGAGAGGCTTTGCCCATCGTAGCAAGTACGAGAACAGAATGGTCGAGCGTCAGAAGTAAAAGTCGGCGCCTAGTTTCCAAAATTTGCACCCGAGGCGTATCGGAACCAGGATAACGGGTCTCGACCCAAATGGCCAACCCAAGGCCAGCCACGGGATGGGAATGTCTTAAGGGGATAATCGGGATGATCCAAGTACTTAC